>CM041781.1:180253201-180274295 GCA_023374045.1 Limonium bicolor
CTTGGAGGGTTGAGTTCCTGTCGCCAAGGCGTGGGGCTCCACAATTCTCTTGCATTCGTTTCTCCAGGTCTTGCTAGTAAAAGCGGCTTCAGTAGGGGATTTTGTTTTTCGATTCGGCGCCTAGTTGGAGTTACTCTGTGATTCGCTTCAGGTTCCCTGGTTTCGTTTCAGGGGCCTCCCTTCCGGTGTGGATTGGTGGCGCCTCCTAGTAGTTTGAGGTGGGTTTCTGAGTACGTCACAGTTGTTGATTTCGCCTTGTTAGGTGCTGGTGTTTTTCCGTGTTTTGTGTCTGCGTGGAGCGGGCTATCTGGGATTCATTTCCTTCATTCCGGTCAGGCTGTGGTGGGGTGTTTCCAGAGGAGTTGCTCCTCGTCTTGTTCTGGAGCTTGGGTTAAGCAGTCCTTAGTGATTGCCTTGTATTTACTCTGCGTGTTTTTGTCTGAATTGTTGGTGGAGACTTCGAATTGGGTTCTGTTTTCGTCTGAATTGGGTTCTCCACTGAGCTGTTGTTCAGGGTTCCAGCGCCGATTTTGCAGTAGGCCGACCGGTTGTGTGCTTTTCGTCCTTGTGATATTCTGTCTCCTGGGGGTTGTCTCTTGTTGCCAGAAGGCGGGTCTGTAGTTCTTTGCAAGGGTCTTGAGGTTTTGGTTCAGGGCTGTTTTGGATTTAGTGTCCCTGTTTTTGGGTTCCCAATTTTTAGCTTTCTGCTGGAGCTCTTGAGTCGGTTCTGGTGGGTGAGCTTTGTGCTGTTTTGTTCGGGGATTGATTTAGACTTGACCGGTTTGTTGAGGTCTTCCCGGCTAATCGCTCTCAAATGAGTTGTCTAACGCTCAATTGTAGGGGATTAGGCAAATCAAAGGCAGTCTATTGGGTTAAGAGCTTAATCCTTAAACTTAACCCAGATATCATTTTCCTCAGTGAGACTCATAAGTCGGACATTGATATGGAGTTCTTCTTTGTGATGTTTCCTCTATATCGCGGTTTAGCGGTTTCTAGCAGAGGGAGGAGTGGAGGTCTCTGCCTTATGTGGAAAAATTCCCTAGGATGTTCGATGATCTCTCAATCTAGGCATCATATGTCCGCCAGTATGTCTATGCCGGGTGATCTTCAGTTTGTTTTTTTTCTCCCTTCTACGGGTGGTCCAATTGGTCTCTTAAGCACTTATCCTGGAAACTGCTCCGAATTCTTGGTAAGCAAGTTAGCTTGCCCTGGGTGATAGCTGAGGATTTCAATCAGATTTTGCATGCCTCAGAGAAGATCGGGGGTAGAACCAGGCAAGAAGTTCACATGGCTCCGTTCAGAGAGGCCATTATTGAGTGTGATCTCCATGATATCGGTTTCTTTGGAGAGGGCTCTACGTATACCAATTGCCAGGATGGGGATTCCCATTCCCACAGTAGATTGGATAGAGTGTTCTGCTCCTCGGTTGGGCTTCAGACCTTCCCAAATATCTCTGTCGAACATCTTCCCCGGGAAGATTCTAATCACTACCCTCTTTTTATCAGGTTCTTTGGTAATCACAAAGAACCGGCAAAAATCTTCAGATTTGAAAACGGTTGGTGTTTGGATCCCAAGTGTGCTGAGATAGTTACAGTTGTCTGGAGTAACAATTTTCCTATCATTACTACTTCTCTGGATTTATGTGCTCGGAAGCTAAGTGAATGGAAGGGGTGGTCGATCTCCAAGATTAAATGGAAGATCATCAATAAGAAGAAAGAGTTAGGTAAGATCTCTATTAGTGATAGCTCTTTGGGAGCTATCAATAATAGGAAGAGGCTCCTCTTGGAAATTGAGTTACTTTCGTTCCGGGAGGAAATATGGTGGAAGCAACGATCCAGAGATAAGTGGGTTAAGGAAGAAGATAAAAATACGGGTTACTTCCATGCTAGGGCTTCCTCTAATAAAAGATCCAAAGAGATCTTTGGTCTCCTGAATTCCGGGAACACTATGCAGTATACTTGGCGGAGTATAGAAGGCATTGCTAGAGAGTACTTCCAAAACCTCTTTTCTTCTTCCCAACCCCAGGTGGATAGGGACCTTTTGGGAGTGGTGGAGGGTCGACTAAATGGAAACTTTATTTCTGAGCTGAGTAGACCCTATAATAGAGAGGAAATCATTTCCGCTGTGAAGCAACTAGGAGCCAACAAAGCTCCTAGGCCGGATGGCTTTAATGGTAAATTCTTTACCACCTTTTGGCATATCATTGGGGACCAAGTTATTGATGCAGTCTTGCCTATTCTTAGAGGCCAGCCCCTCCCTGATTCATTGAATGAGTACTTTATCACTCTTATCCCAAAGATGGCGGGGGCGACGGAGATTGATAAATTTAGACCGATTGCTCTCTGTAATTTTGCTTACAAGATTGCTTCCAAGACCCTGGCTAATAGGGTTCAACATATTTTGCCGCATCTCATCTCCCATAATCAGTCAGGGTTTGTGAAAGGAAGGCTTATTACCGACAATATCATTCTAGCTGGCGAACTCCAACACTTTTTAGAGAAGAACCAAGCTGTTAAAAATGGTTTCTTTGCACTCAAGTTGGACTTTAGCAAGGCCTATGACAGATTAGAGTGGAGCTTCCTCCAAGATGTTCTTCTTTCTATGGGTTTCCCTTCTCATTGGACTTCTCCAGTTATGAATTGTGTCCGCTCAGTCAGATGTGCTATCCTCATCAATGGCAAGCCGGGTAACTCTTTTGTCCAGTCCAGGGGCATTCGACAAGGTGACCCTCTCTCTCCTTTCCTCTTCATTTTGGCTCAGGAAGCTTTGTCTAGTCTCCTTAATAAGTCTGATATTAATGGAGATTTCCATGGCATCAAGCTCTCCCCCCTTTGCCCGTCCATATCCCACCTAGCCTTTGCTGATGACCTCCTCCTCTTTGGTAAAGCCAATCCCACTAATATCTCCCGCCTGAACCATATTCTCACAAAATTCCTTCTAGCCTCCGGCCACAAAATCAATCACCTCAAATCTGAATTGGTGTTCAGCAAAAGATTATCCCCCCCATTAAAGACAACCTCGCTAACCTCCTGAATGTCCAAGAGGTACCTTGTTTCTCAAAATACCTGGGCCTTCCCCTCAAGATAGGTAGGAGAAAACATGATCTCTTTACCTATCTTATCGAATCTGTGCACAAAAGGGTTTCCAGTTGGACTAAACCTATGGCTCAAGCAGCTAGATCCGTCATGGTGTCTAGTGTTCTCCAGTCTATACCCAACTACACCATGTCCCTCTTTGCTCTTCCCAAGGGCATTATTGCGAAACTCAATTCAGCTTTCTCTTCCTTCTGGTGGAGTGGGAAAGTCGATAAAAGAGCCCTCCACTGGACCAAATGGTCTAAGGTTTGTGATCCTCTGGACCAAGGCGGCCTTGGTTTCAGAGAAGTGGATAACTTCAATAAAGCTCTTTTGGTTAAACAGCTGTGGAGATTGCTTTCTAGCCCGGGGACGTTAGTAGCTCAAGTTATGAAACAACTCTATTACCCTGACAACAACATTTGTGATTGCACCCCTTCAAAGAAAGGTAGCCCCATATGGAAATCCATCTCCTCGGCCTTGGTCTTGCTCAGAGAGGGAGCTCGCCCCCTACCTTCGTCGGGGGATCAGACTCAGTCTCCCAATTCTCTTGGCTTGGGTAGTTCCAATCAGTGGACCTGGGTCTTTTCCAAAGATAACAAATTCTCCGTCAAATCAGCATATCTCGCTCTGGTAAAAGATTCAGGGGTGGAAAGCTCCTCCAATCCTCCACTCTCCATCGGTATGATTGGGAAGAAGTTATCTAGCTCTATCTGCTGCCCTAGAGTTAAGCTTAATCTCTGGAAGTTCTTGGGGAATATTATCCCTTGTCAGGATAATCTGGCTAGACGGATTGGGGGTGATTCCAAGTGTTTCTTTTGTGGGGACAAGGATGACTTGGCTCATTGTTTCTTTTATTGTTGTGCTGTTAGAGACATATGGAGGGGCCTGGTGGAAGTGAAGGATATTCCTAATAATGTGGATGGAATGTTGGACTGGTTCATTCGGATGGTTGAGGTGTGGAGTGTGAAGAAGCTATCTCTTATAGCTAACAAGCTTTGGGTCATATATGCGTCGAGGAACAAAGTTAAGCATAATCCAGAGCTTTCTTGGTGGAAAGAAGTCGAGGTAAACAATTCTTTTACTGATGCTTACCTCTCGGTGATGAAAGTCTCCTCCCATCTATTTTCTCCCAGGATTTAGCACCCCCCTCCGTCTGGGTATCATAGTATTTGTACGGGTGTGCTTGCTAGTCGTTATGGGGACCGAATCATATCTGGTCTCATTCGCGACGATCGCGGTTTGCCTAGTGTTGTTTTCAATCGAAGAATTGCCAGCACCAGTAGTGTGCAGTTTGCTGATATTAAAGCAAAAAGAATTGCCATGGAGCTTGCTATCTCGGTGGGTAGCCATAGCATTTGCTTTGAATCAGTTGAAAAATATTTTGAGGACATCCTCAATGTGGGAGACATCAGAAGACCCAATGCCAGTTGGGATGATATTGTCAGGGTCAGAGGATCCCTTTCTTCTTTCACTAGTATTATTAGAAGTGATACTCCCTTGTATGATAATTATCTGATCAAGATTATATGTAATATGGGGAATAATCTATTTGAAACTAATCAGGTGTGGTTGGGGGAGCATGTTCCCCCTAATATTAGTATGGCTTGTAAGCTAGATTTTGAGCTAGCATGACATGAGGGTTACCCTTGTGCTTGCTACGTATTATAATATAAGGTCACAATGTTCTTCAAAAAAAAAAAACAATTAACAAGGAGAAGTAGATGATAAATGCACTTCCAAAAAAATACTTCAATTCGAATGGATACTAACTAATAGTACTAGGCACTAGAGTCCACTCTGTACCCTTGGGTCTCTCACCGTTCTCACGCTTCTGTCTTCACCCCTGTTAAAACACTAGGCAACATCCAATTTGCGTAATTTTGCGAAGAGCCGCGGTACACAGTCGCACCTAGGAGTCTTAGCGTCTTCGGCTTCTGTTTGGGGCTCTCTCCGGATCTTCCTACATCATCACTTCAGTTGGGACTTTCAGGGTCTTCCTTAATCACTTCACACCCCCGGTTAACATTTTCAATTGCTGAAGTTGGGTCTCAAGCGATGGCCCGATCTCTGGGGCTGTTGTTCCTCTCGTTTTTGTTGATTCAGATCGTTCATGCTTCGGATTTTCATCCGATCTCTGATTCTCATAGATCTGTTGCTGTTGAGCTCTTTAAACCCGTCAAAGGATCGTTTAAAAGGTTAAACTCTTAATCTAACCCCTCCCTAAACCCTACTCATGTCGTCGGTCTCGACTCATTGTTCAAAATCGAATTAGAGAAATGACCTTTTGTATCTGTTCTTGTTTCGAGATTTTAAGCGTAGGGGTGAGTACTGCCATGTCTATTCATGTTTGAGCGGGTAGTAAAGCTTGTTCCTCTTGTGGGTCAAAATGCAGCACTTATAATTTGATCTATGCAATACTCTGATGTGAGAAGGCGACATTTGCAAGGGTTGGTTTTATGGAGATGGATTGTGGAGTATAGAGACTTTGCTGTCTTTACTAAATTTCGTTTTTTAATTTCTTCGTTGGCATACTCAGGTAAGAGAGTATGTGATGATACTGAAAGAGAGCTGAGCCCTGTAGATCACACGCTCCCTTCCACTTCTCCAAAAAAAGGATGATAGAAGAAGAATTGCACCTATGTTTATGATGATTTTGATCCTTGTGTAGCTCACATTATCTATTGTGTTTCTATGAAATTCAGCCTTGAAGAAGCATATCATGCTCTAAGAACATTCGAGATCCTCAATGTTGAAAAAGCTGTTGACGTAAGCGCTTCCACCTGCCCCAAGGTTGTGAAGATTCTTCAATCATCATCAGCTGATCTGAAGGATGTGTTCTACTCTTTGAAGTGTAATCAGTATCTCAAGTGTAGTATTGATAACAAAAAACTTCAGGTATCAGTGGACCTTTTCTATTAAAATTTTCATCCTTATATATCCACTCCGTTCTTCATATGTCAATTATTCCTGTTCTGTTCTGCTCTTCTTTAGGACGTTGCTTCAAGGCTTCAATCAGCCATTAATGGTGCTAGCTCATTACTTGACTACTACCATGCAGTGGGAAGCTTGGTGTTGTTAAAGGTAACTAAGTGCTAAAGGATAAATGGTATAAACGAATGCTTGGTCATTGTTTCCTTGATTGGTCTCTGCTTAATCTTACATTTCCTAGT
This sequence comes from Limonium bicolor, assembly GCA_023374045.1. Taxonomy (NCBI): domain Eukaryota; kingdom Viridiplantae; phylum Streptophyta; class Magnoliopsida; order Caryophyllales; family Plumbaginaceae; genus Limonium; species Limonium bicolor. The sequence continues at coordinate 180,259,449 of CM041781.1, forward strand.
TTTTATTTCTGCCTTATTGCGCCACTGATCAGTTTAAAAGTAACTTGATCTTTTGTGTTCTTTACCAGCATGCTGATGTTAATTTTGAGTTCAGCAACATTGATGCAGTGTACCGTTCTATTAAGGTAGGTAGTACATGCATTTTCTGTTTCACTTAGTGGTTATACTGCTTTTACATTACTTATCTTGTCAAGAGATAACTGTTGATCTTGTCTTTGAGCAGTCCCTTGGCCAGAGTGATGGAAGATGGCGCTACAACTCTAACAGTCCCAAGTCAAGTTCTCATGCGGCTGGTAAATACTCTTTAGTTGATCAACTTCTGCAAGTCTGGATTCATGCAGTGTCTCTTTGGCTCAGTTTTATCTTGCCTGGGTGAAATATTATTGTTAGAAGCTGTGAAGTAATTTTGATTTTCATGTATATCGTATGACACTGACTTTCCTTGTGCTTTATTTTTTCACGTAAACTTTCTTTCTAATGTAATATCTTGGTTTCGATGTTGTGGCTGTTGATGTTGACTCTATTGTGTATTTGCTGCAGGGCTAGCATTTGAAACACTTGCTGGTGTTGCTTCGTTAGCAGGATCTGATTTTGATCAGTCTCTGGTATCTTTTTTTTTCTTTCTTTTTAAGGTTTTTCTTCTCCTGTTAAGTGTTTATCCGGTTTATCTTGGTTGGTTTTCTATGTTCGTATCATCTCTAAAACTCCCCAAATGGTTTGATGATACTCTGATCTTGCAAGAGCTTGCTTACTCAAGTTTCAGTAAAGCAATCTTCAAGTTATTTGAAGCTACTTTGCTTTTCCTTTAGCTAGAGCATGTCCAGCTTGTTTAATGTGCATTTCTTCCCATAAACTTGTTATGCCAATCTCTTCGCCTTTTGTTTTATATCAAGATATCTGATTTGTTACATCTTGTGTTTTTGTTTTTTAAACTATATTCCCTTTGGGAATAGAATAGGTGGGATTCGAGAACATATCTTCATGATATATCGATTTATTACTTCTTGTGTTTGGTTTTTAATCTATATTCCTTCTGGAAATAGAATAGGTGGGATTAGAGAACATTTCTTCATGATATATCTTATGCGTCAAGTTAAGAGCCCAGATCTAGAACCTAGGTCATATGTTGTTTTCTTTTTCCCTTGAGTCTGAAACTTCAGGTCCTATACTGTATCCTCTATTTTGTTCATGTAATATTGTGTCAGTACCATGCTTAACTTTGTTGAACTATTCTGCATTTATGATGTGGCTTCAATGTCTAATGAACTTTCTTGAATTCCATTGGCAGATTGGTTCGTTGAAGAATGATATAGAAAAGCTCTTTGGCAGTATAGAGAAGTATGGTATGTGACATTTTGATGACATTAATACTTCCAAACCAAAGATTGGCTCTGGTACAGTCAAGGTTGAAATTCTTTCAATTTTATTGTGTATTTGTTCTGCTGTCTCAGATGATGGAGCCATGTACTTTGATGATGAAATTGTTGGTGATCTAGAAAATGAAGGGCCGATTCTCACCTCATCTGCAGTCCTCCAGGGGGTCAATGCAGTTGCTGATGTTACATCTGGGAACATTAATGTTAGTGAATGTCTATTTATCTGTTGTACTGCTTGCATAGGTGATAATACACATACCCTTGACATATTGAATTTGATTGTTATAAAAAACCTTGATGATGCGCATCAGCCCTAGTATCTTTGTTGCATGTCATAGATGGCTACAGGCTTAGACCTACTAAATTAAAAGAGTTTGAATCATGTGGCCTGTTTGGCATGGTGGTGCGTTGAAATTAGTGAATATTAGATTGAATGAAAGTAATGCAGTGAGTTTTCAACTTTTGCTTTTTTCATATTGCAAAACAGGTCCCAGGGGAGAAAATGCTGGGTTTGGCAAAGTTTTTTCTTGGTCTTGGGACTCCTGGATATGAGAGTGACTTTTTCAATCAACTTAATTCATTGGCGCTCTTGGAGGACAACAAGTACGTCTGGTTTTACATCTATCTGCCTGCATACAACAATTTGTCTTATAAATCTGAAAGGAGAATAAACTAAAAAGCTGATTCCTTTCCCGTCAGCTTACTCTGAAAGAGTTGGTTTTTTGTTTGTAACAGTGCTGTCCTAGTATGCCATGTATGTGTTATGGCTGTTGTAGTTTCCCTTTAAAGCCCTTTATTGTACGCACTGTTAACTAAGTTGAGAAACATCTGCTTATTATCACTTGCGTCCATATTTGCAGGCTATCCATTCCCCTCATTTTGTCTCTTCAAGCAACAGTGCTTTCACTGACTCGAAAGGATCAGCTCAAGGTGTGTTGTGCCTCCAGCTTTTGAGAGTTCTCTTACATTGACACTTGACATGTATCGCATTCATTCTCTGTAGTTTCTATTCCGGAACTTGTTTTCATGCTTGTTAGCAGGTTATTTGTTGCTATGTACTATCATCAAGCTCGCCACAATGATACTAATATGATTTGATGCACTTTGCAACATTGTTAACTGAATGGAACGTCCTTGTCTTTTTCAGGTTAGAGTGAACACTGTACTAGGTTCCAGTGCGCCTCCATTAACAGTGAAAATTGTCAAGGCTAAGAGATCCTCTGCAAAAGGTGGTCCCATAATTGAAAACCAGGTTTGCTCACATCCTTTTCATTATTACTTTCCGCTCTTTAACTATTTTCTATTTTTATCATTGAAAGATTTTGTTTTTATCCTATACTTATTTTTGTTGAAAGTTAGTAAGATATTGATTAGGTTAGTCACCTTCTTCAGATAACAGTCAGATGTGACACTCTTATAAATTGCGGAGCATTAGTGTAAAGATTGGGTAGATATATGGGTGTTTCTTATTAACTTCCGAATGCTTTCTGTCTCCTCTATTTTAGGAACTCAAATTTGATTCATCTAGTGGTGTGCATGTGTTGGATGCTTTGCCCCAGAGTACTGATGTTGGCATCTACGACTTTGTTTTTAAGGTTATTGCTACTATCCTTTGTGATTTTTTTCTGCTATACTTTACAATTGATTTCACACTGGCTTTATTTGAACCCATGTCGTAGATGGAGCTTCAAGAGCCTGGTCACAGTAATAACTATGCTGTGGAAGAAAGTCAAGAGGTTATCTACGTGACCGGAGCTATTGGCATTGACAATGCTGATATAGCAATTCTTGATAGTGACCATGACAGTGTAGATTCACAGAATAAGTGAGTGTGCACTTTTGTATTATTCTAGTGATGAATATCCGTTCTGTTTTCTTATTCAGTCAACTTTTACTTCTCTTGTTTGTGCTTCTTCCGCTCTAGAGTCCTGTCTGTATATGTGAGGTTTCCAATGTTGTCTGTGCCATGCTTATTCAGTTGAGAGGACAAGTGTGTTAGATTAGTTATACCAAAACTTTGTTTCTGCTGTGCTTCAAGTTCTGATGTTCTTTTCTGCTTTTAACGTGGTCATGAGCTGATTCATTTCTTCGCTTGCCATGTAATGAAGTTTCTTTCAGTGTTCATACATTCAATTACATATCTTGGTTATAGTTGATAGCTGATTTTGCAGTCCCAAATCTTGGGCAGTTTTAGACAAATGAGTAAGAAAATATATGCATCGAAGTGCTTTCGATTATAGTTTCCTAGAGCTTTAATAAGTACCTCGGTGATGATGAGTTTTGAGTGAAAACTATGTATCATATCTATTATATCCTACACATAAGAAAGTCTGCTGTGGCATCCGGAAAAGTCTGTTTTATCATGATTCCGGTTTCTGACCGCAAGAAAATAAAAAACCCTTCTCTGAGCCTAGATTGTTTAGGGAGATGTATGGAATATATGACCTCTTGGTCTGGCTAATCCTTACGCACTTTGGCGAAGATAGTACAAAGGACAAGACTTTTGTACCCATGAACCTCTTTGTCCCTGGGCAAGCTCTTATTTATAGTATATGATTGTGTTGTCTAAATGTATTCTAATATAATCTTGGCTTGGATCTGTGTTTAGGCTGGATGTAGCTAGGAAAACTTCTGTCTCTCTGTCAGCGAACCACCTTCAAAAGCTGCGTTTGTCCTTCCAATTGTCAACTCCGCTAGGGAATGCGTTTGAGCCCCATCAGGTTTGATTTTAAATTTTGAGACCTCGTGGTAGCTAAACCTTCGTATATTCATTGATGTTTTCTAAAGCTTGCTGGTGTTTAACATTCATTCCCTGCAGGCATTGCTTAAGTTGAGACATGAAACGAAAGTTGAGCATGTGTTTTTGGTCGGGAACTCTGGGAAGAAGTTTGAATTAATATTAGTTAAGTTTCTCTCTGACCTATTTGAACCTATGGATGTCATTTTTTCACATTTCTAGCTTTTTCCTAGCGTCATTTTTCTGTTTTAGTTAATCAAAATGCTGTTTTATAGGATTTCCTTGGATTGGTTGACAAACTCTATTATCTGTCTGGAAGATATGACCTTGAATTGTTAGTTGGTGATTCTGTCATGGTAAGATATACTACTTTCATTTATTAGTCCTGTAGTTTGGACCTCTAATCATAAATTGAACTAGAGAAAGGGAGATTGTTTGTATATATTGTTCTAGTACTTCTATTAACATGCTCCCTTTTCTTTGTTTCGCTTACCTCAGGAGAATTCATTTTTATGGTCTCTGGGTCATGTTGAACTAGAGCTGCCTGATGCACCTGAGAAGGCAACACGCCCACCTCCTCAGCCAGTTGACCCTTACTCTAGATATGGGCCAAAATCTGAGATTACACACATTTTCCGTGCTCCAGAGAAGCGACCATCAAAGAATCTTTCTCTGGCTTTCTTGGGTCTTACATTTCTTCCGTTAGTAGGATTTGTTTTTGGGGTGAGTACCGTGTCAAACTTTAACTCCAGTCTTGTTGCCTTGATACTGGTTTAAGGCACATTTTCTTAAATTACAAGTATTTCACGTCAAAAGTTTGGCATCCGAGATCATAATACGACATTTTAGAGTTTCATCGTAGTGCCAGGATATGCCCCCTTTTCATTTTCTCTAGTCTTTCTTCTATTGGTAATAATTTTCTTGTGTGACAAATTGCACTTGTTTCCCGCCGTAACAAAAACTGCTTTTCCCTTCATTGCTTTTCAACATGTGCAGCTGCAGCGCCTTGGAGTAAACTTGAAGAAATTCCCTACCTCAGGCGCACCTTCAATATTTGCACTACTGTTCCATCTGGGCATTGCCGCAGTTCTTGGTCTCTATTTTCTTTTCTGGCTGAAGGTCTTTCTCTTCTCTTCCACTTGACGTGCTTTTTCTGTTTTTGAGTTAGTTCTTGATGTGCTTTTGGAAGTCCTATACCATTGTGGCTAACCGTTGCGTTGTCTTTCCTGACTTGCAGTTGAATCTGTTCACCACTCTTAAATATTGGGATTCCTTGGAATTTTCCTGGTGTTCACTGGCCACGGGATCCTTTCCCACCTTGCTTCACCCTCAAGCAAGCTAAAGTCTTCTTGAGCTTGAGGATAAGGAAATGATTTCTCATTGGAGAGACAAGGACCACTATTTACTTTTTTAACACTCCATAGATACAGACAGAGCCATTCTAGATGCATTTCGCACGATTTTGGTAGAATTTTTCAGACATGCTTTTCCTTCATCCCTACGGGCTGAACTTTTTCATTGGCTCGACAATATTAGGTTCTATTGTATGATTAGATGTGGGAGTGTGGTCCTGTCTTCAACAATCTCTTTGATAATCTATGCTGGATGGTAGTTTTAGACATGAAAAGAATTCTGCTATGTCAGTTTTGCTGGATAATAGTTTGTCTACTCCTGTTTACTTTTTAAGCGAATAGATTATTAGTGGATGATAATACCTGGGTGGATTATATGGCTGCCTTAAAGGACCATGCCTTTCTGCATTTCAGAAAGTTGTTTTCTGATGATAATGCTGATTCGGAGGTATTGCTAGGCCACGCTTCCTTGATTAACCATCAGTTGCGAAGTGTGGTGACCAAACAAGTTTACTGATCAAGATGCTATACAAGCGGTTTAGTCAATGAGGCATTTTATACAAGCGGTTTACGTGCTGCTTTTTTTACAGAGCTTTTGGCATGTGGTAGGGTCCAGTGTGTAAGCTGGTGAAAGAGGCGTTACAATGTGCCTCCTTCCCTACCTTTCGTCAATGGAACATTATTTGTTTGATTGCCAGGGTGGACCCTTCACAAGTAATGTGGAATACAAGGTCGTCGTCTAAGCTATTTGTGAACAAGCTAAAACATAACCCTCCCTAAGGTTTTGACTCAGGTAGCGTTGTTCCGGGTGTAAGATCACAGATAACATAATCAATGTGCAAAGAATTTATGGACTTTGTAAGAACCCAAGTTAAGAAGGGAGTGACCGTGATGAAGGTAGACCTTCAAAAGAATAATCCACCAAGAATGGTTCTATAATCCGAATAAAACTAACAAGAATGAGATCTATAGGTAACCTTACTCATCTAGAGTCATGCTAAACTCTTAACATCTCACCCATTAACACAAAACCAAAACATACAACAATAAGATGAGTAAACTAAAAGCTTTAATCTTCCTTCAATAAGATAAAAAGAAATTATAAATCTTTCGAGTAACCTCGTAGCATTGACCATAAGAGGTAACCTTCAATTTCATTACATAACTCATTCTTAGCTTATAACTTCAACAAATTAATAATAACTTCTAGGTGCACTCACAAGTCCCAAAGATAACTACACCATCAATCCAAAGAGTTGAATGCCACAAAATATGTTGAATCTCTCTGTTCATTCGCATTCGTGAAAACCACAAAAATTCTACAACTGTATAACTTAATTGTGCATCAATTTTAACAATTCTCCCCTTGATGAATAATCTATGATTGTCTACCTCCAACACTAAGTAAATCTAGCCAAAACATTATCATCAATTTTATGATCAAACTACTTTCATAATAGCTAAATTCACAGTCAGTGAATTTGACAAGAATCAACATAGTCATCCTTCCTCAACCAAGGAAGCAACAATCATTGCCAAAATGTCCTAGACTTCAAAACGCCCACAAGCCTTACAAAACAAGAACAAATAAGTCGATGAAATATTTCATGAGAGATCCAACAGGTGCATCACTATCTTTATTTAAGCTGAATTATTCAACATAAAAAGTAGAGGTTGATTCAGGAATGATAAACAGATGATCAGGTGACAAATTTTCAATTCATCACATTTGGCAAGGTGTAATCAGTTCCACCTTAACCATGTCATTTGTAGAACTATTCATGTTTCTTCCGATGTAATCACATATACCCGTCCGAGGAGCCAACACAACCAGACATTAGAATCCCACACCGACTATCAAGCATCAAATCCAACGAGCCGGCCGCCACACCTCAAAGCCGATCAGAGTTAACCAAGAAAGGAGACCGAGTCCCCAATATCGGATAGCCAGGTTTCACTAGCTTGAACCTCGGCCAGGTTCCCTTGTCACAAAGAAGCACTCATGGTTCTGTACGTGCAGCTCTGACCTCCTATTCTATCAATCTCATCGGCTAACCCGTCATTACCAACTCAAATTCCCATGGTTACTAATTTGAATACCTCTCTAACACATCACAATACCCCAAGATTGTGTGTGCCCTTTTCTGAAATTAAGGGGCAACCAAGCAAACCGAGGAGGCTTCCTTCATGACATGCCCATCCTGAATGACGTCAGCCCTACCCTATGTGGATGTGCCGCATCATCAATCCAGTCAGGTTATAGGAAGCAACCCGGCCAACCCGTCTTGTTCTCCATAAATTAGGGGTGTTTATAACGAGTACTGCTATTCGGTCAACCGCATTGGTGGTCAGTCAATATTGATAACTATAACCGCTTCATTTAGAAATGGTTAACCGGGACCGGTTAACCATCGGTTTCAGTGCAGTTTTACCAATTAATTGTAAACTAGATAAAGAAAAAATTTACATCACAAAATCAAAAAGTTTTCCATTACATCAAGCCATCTTAGTCCCTTTACATCACAAATTTCTCGTGATGACATAGCCACATGGTCTCCAAATAGATGATAACCGGAGTAGCATCTCCATACTTCACTGGGCCGTATTGTTGGTCATACTCAGTGATAGTAGAAGCATAGGCAAGCCTCTGCCACCGATGTAATGCTGCTTCAGCGCTACTAATCCCACAGTGCAATAACCTCAACACTTTGGCCTCCACATTCCTAGCGACATGCCAACGACATAAGGTGGGGAACACGTGGAAGGACCACTACGAGTGCTTTCACTAACATCTTTTCATTGTCAATTACAACAACTTGAGGAAGGGGACTTATCAGCTTCAATAGTGTTCAAGTATCCAGACGTAAGCAGCCTCATCTTCTCTCACCACGAAATTGATCCAATATAAGATAAGATAGTTATATATAATTTTGGGTGTTCCTTTTTCAAAAACATTATATCTACAATCTCATCGGATTAATTTTGTTTATAAACTAGAATATATATACTTATTTATAATATTTAATCATTATCTAACCATATTACAAATGAAAATAGATAATTAGTTGTAAAAAAGTAAAAAAAACTAAGAGAAGAAATAAATTAATCTTTTTAAAGTTTTGTTTCTTGTTTAATATCTTATAATTATTAACTTATTTAAATTTTATATATTTCTTAGTTTTTTTTATAATTTGATAATCTTTTAGCTATATCTGTAATTATTTATATTTGTAGTATTTTAATATATTTTTTAAAAGAAGTTCATAAAATACCCTCGAATAAAAAAAGGCATATTGTTGAATAAAAACATGATCTATATTTTCAGGGATAAAATAGTCATTATTCAAGCTATTTAACAAAATAGGAGTATATTATGAATTATAAAACTTTTTCATGACATATGAAGAACGAGTTTCAAAATTGGACATATCATGAATTATGAATTTTTTTCATACATACTGTCAGTGGCGGACGCACATGTTGATCTGTGGAGGCATGTGCCCCCACAGGTTTTTGGAATAATACAAAAAATATGTCTATATATAAAAAACTAGATAAAAAATTATATAATTTTAGGTGATGAATTAAACACTGATAACCTAATCATTAATATAGAATGAACTACTTTTAAGTTCATTAACAATAATATTATTATGTATTATTTTTTAGATGATAAAGACTCACGCAGAACAATTATATGGTTTTTATTTCATTCTCAATTTTCTTCGGAACTATATTTTCAATATTGCCCCACAGGCTTTCGTTTCTAGGTCTGCCACTGCACACTGAATTTTTCTTAACAAGAACATACCACCTAGAAATTGGGTCACTAAGGATACTGAGACGGAATAGAAAGTTGCACTTCTTCGAGGCAGAACAACTTTGGTTCGAAAAAGATGATTGTCCTTGACTATTTTATGATATAGTTTTGTTATACCTTTCACCCGTAAGCACAAGTTCATCAACATCTCTAACAGATTGTCTGATTAACATCTCTAACAGATTGTCTAATCAAATATATGTTGTTATTTTCAGCAATGCAGATTATCATTGTAACTGTCGTTTCTCTCACGGAAAATATGGCTCAGGTTGAATAAATGACCTGTGTCTGTACACTTCTTCGTGATCAACCTACGTCGATGCAGGTACAAAAGGCTGACGTCACCGCACACTGGCAATTGACACCCATATACAAACACCTCTAACGACGCCCATAAAATAAAACTGCCACCAGTGTCGTGCGTTATCAACATCCGTCTCCAGCCACACATTGACACTCCGCAAATTTTTAGCTACATCTACATGTAGCAACTTGGCTACATATGGGTTTGAGGAGGAGAGCACACGCGCGTACGCGTACGAGTGTGAGTGTAGTTATTCTTTTTTTTTCATTTTTTTTAATATTTTATTATTCTTCTATCTTTTATCATATAAACTTTAAAATGTTATAACTTTTAATATATAAGTCTAAATTGAAAAAAACTTATATCATTGTACACCTAAATTCAAGCTCTTCAAAACAAGACCAATTATGAATATGTTTTGACAACTTTTAAAAAAAATTATTTTTACATATATACAAGATACACTAAAATGATAATATAATTCATTAATTTTGTATTATGATTCATTAAGTAATAAGTGGTAAATTCGGCGGTTTTAACTTTTCTAGGGTGGGTTTCGGGGTGTTTTGGGGTAGGGTAATCTATTTGGAATTTGTTCTGTACTTTATATTGTAGCAACTAACTCGACAGATTTTTAGGGTTTGTGGTCGCGGGTTTAGGGTCGTAGACCCTAAACCCGCCACTGCAAACCCTAAAAATGTCTTCAACGTTTTTAGTTATCCTAGGGTGGTTTTGGGGTGTTTTGGGGGGTAGGGTAATCTATTTGGAAACCGTTCTATACTTTACGTTGTAGCAACTAACTCGACAGGTTTTTAGGGTTTGTGGTCGCGGGTTTAGGGTCGTTAGACACTAAACCCGCCACTACATACCCTAAAAATGCCTTCGACATTTTTTAGCTTTCCCAGGGTGAGTTTTAGGGTGTGTGGGGTTAGGGTAATCTATTTGAAAGTCGTTATATACTTTAATGTGAGAATGTACATATTTTAATGTGGGAATGTACATGTTTTAATGTGATGATATACATGTTCAAATGTGAGAATGTACATGTTCAATTATGAGAATGTATATGTTTTAATGTACATGTTTGTATGACCGTCTGTACAAGTGTTCTTCCTTATATGTACATGTTTTAAACTAAGGATGTACATATTTAATAATTCGTACAGGTTTTATATGACTATCTATATGTTTTTAATGTGAGAATGTACATGTCTTTACATGAGGATGTACATGTTTTAGTGAACATTTGTACAGGTTTGTATGCCCATCTGTATAAGTTTTCTTTTATATTCTATTTTTCATACATGTAAAAATATTTTTTTAAAGATGTCAAAATATATCCATGACTGGTCTTGTTTTGAAGAGTTTGAATTTAGATGAACAATGATATAATTTTTTTTCATTTTGGACTTATATATTAAAATTTACAACAATTTAAAGTTTTTTAATAAAAAAAAAATTAAAAAAAACAAAAACAAAAGCGTGGGTGTTGAAAAAGAAAAACAAAACCAACAGCGCCGGACAGGTAATGTAGCCAATTGGCTACATTCACCTATAGCCAAGATTGGCCGTTGACACTCACCCTCCTCAGTCGGTCAACGTGGACAAGTTCTTTCCTGTTTTTTACTTTTTTTTGTTTTCTCTATATTTTTTGTCATTTTATTAATTAAAACTACAAATACAAACCCCTCATGTATCCTCATCAATATTGACATCGTCAAAGATCTTGTTCTTCATGGTTTTGTCTCTTTTATTCTAACCTTTGAAAATTTTCTAGAAATTCTTGAACACTATTTCCTCAATAATATGGTTGAATAGGATTTGATAACTTATCCATCTCCTTATATTACATTTAGGTACTTTTTGTAATATGTCAAAAATATTGTAGGTTTGAAATATTTTGAGTGAAAGATGGTCATTTTCCAACCACGTATTAAGAATCCGACTACACATTGACATCCCTTTATAAATTACACAAACTAATACAAATCCCTTACGAAAGAAGAAACTTTACTAAGTTCTTTATTGAGGAAGTGTAGAATAGAAAGATTACAGAGAGTTGTGAGCAGCTGTATACTGCTTATTACAGAGATATATCAGATTACTTTCCTAAATGACTAGAGACCCTTTATATATAAGGACCCGCTAACTTAGGCTATTACTGATATAATGTAGAGTAATACAAGGCTAATGTATTTCTCAACACTCCCCCTCAAGAAGAAGGGCAGTGAGTGCTCGATTCTTGAATCATAACAGCAAAGGCAGAGTGATCCTTGCAGCGTCTGGAGCTGGGCTAGCCACCATGGTCTGTCTCAACACTCCCCCTGTCCAGTGACACATCTGGAGAAGAGAGAGTTGTACCAGTCTGTCTTAGGAAAGCTTGATATTGCTTTGCGCTGACTTGTTTAGTCAGGACATCCGCTAACTGCTGCTGGCCTGGTGTGTAATTCAGTGTGATTAAACCTTCTTGGAGTTTTTCTCGAACCAGGTGGCAGTCAAGGTCGATATGTTTGGTTCTTTCGTGGAAGACTGGGTTGCGGGCGATGAAGATTGCTGCTTTGTTGTCGCAGTTAACCTTTATGGGCTCAACTCCCTCCACTCCTAGTTCGTGCAGCAACCGAGAGAGCCAAGTCAGCTCTGTTGTCACCCTTCTGATTGATCGGTATTCTGATTCAGCTGTGGAGAGGGAGACTGTTTCCTGCTTCTTAGATTTCCAGCTGACTGCTGCACCTCCAAGAAGAATGATATAACCACTGATGGAGCAGCTGGCCCAATCCGCATCGCAGTAGGCATTCAGATCAAGATCTGGGCTGTTGTTGAAGTAAATCCCTTGTCTGATTGTGCCTTTGATGTACTTCAACAGGTGCAGAGCTGCATGCAGATGTTCTTGCTTGGGCTGCTGCATGAATTGACTTAAGTGCTGCATGGAAAAGCTAGGTCAGGACGAGAGTTACTCAAAAAATTTATTCTACCAATCAACCTTCTATAGTAGCTCGGTTCTGCTATTGTGTTTCCTTGGACTTTACCAAGTTGTACTCCTGTTGGCAATGGGACAGAAGCTACACCAGAATCATTAGCAAGATAATCATTTACTAATTCAGTTGCATAGTTACTTTGAGTGAGGATAATACCTTCTGCAGTGTAAAGAAATTCCATGCCTAAAAAGAAACTCAACTTACCAAGATCTTTGATTCTAAATGTAGTGTGGAGTTTCTGTTTCAAAACAGTTATTTCTGCAGGGTTATTACCAGTTATGATCATGTCATCAACATAAATGCCAAGATATGTGCGAAAATCACCATCATATTTAACAAAAAGAGAATAATCATTCTTTGATTGAACATAACCTTGGAATTGCAGAAAAACAGACAATTTCTCATACCACTGTCTTGAAGCTTGTTTCAGTCCATATAAGGACTTGTGCAATTTGCACACTTTTCCTTTATATATTTCCTTCATTCCCTCTGGAATTTCCATATACACTTCCTCCTCTAAGTCTCCATGAAGGAAGGCATTATTAATATCTAATTGGTTTATCTCCCAACCCCTTTTGACAGCAACAGCAACAAGGACACGTATGGTGGTTATTTTTACTACGGGAGAGAAAGTTTCCCAATAGTCCTCACCATATTTTTGGGTGTATCCTTTTGCCACCAACCGGGCCTTATACCTTTCTAAAGTTCCATCAGCCTTTAGTTTAAGTTTGTACACCCACTTACATCCTATAACTCTTTTGTTCCTAGGAGCATCTACAATAGTCCAAGTGTTATTGTCTTTTAAGGCATTAAATTCTTGGCGCATGGCTTCCACCCAATGAGAGTTTCTCGCAGCTGTTTGATAAGATTTGGGTTCTTGGGCTGTATGAGCATGCTCTAGGATTTGGTGGGAGTTAATGGAGAGGGCCGTAGCATCTAGGGATTTACTAGCTGTGATGTCAACAACAGAATCATGAAGACAATTGCTTTCTTTTGCATTTCTGTGAAGAATTCTTTCACATAATATATTGCTGAAGACATCATTGTCAGGTATGCTAGCTTCCCCTAAGAAATAGTCATTCAGGTGGCTAGGAATGGTTTTGGTTCTAGTAGACCTTCTTAAGCCAGCATCTGTGTCAGATGTTTCTATCTGTTCTTGGGGTGTAGGGCTTGGTGGGTTGGTGATTTGGACATTTTCGTCCTGTGTGTCACTGTTCTGGGTGGTGGTTTGTGGTTGACTTAGAATCTGGTTTTCTGTGGTGCTAGTAGGGCTTGTTTCTTCATCATCAACAAAGCTGTATAATTCTTCAGTATGATTTTCTGGTGCATACTGGTGTTTATCAGCATTGTGATTCTTTTCGAGGAGAGGGAAATTATTTTCATGGAAAACTAAGTCTCTGCTTATACTCACTGTTTTTGTTTCCAAATCTAGCACCTTGAACCCCTTTTTATTCTCAGCTAGACCTAGGTAAACACAAGCACTACCACGAGGATCAAACTTACCTTTATGTTTCTAACATCTGTTTTATAACAGAGACAGCCAAAGGACTTTAGGTGCTGATAATCAGGTTTCTGTTTATATAGTTTCTCATAGGGAGTGAGTCCTTCTATTGCTCTAGAAGGAAGTCTATTTATAATATAAGTGGCATGACGAATACACTCTCCCCAAAAATCTAGGCTGAGACCTGCTTGGAAAAACAAGGCTCTTGCTGTTTCAAGCAGGTATTTGTGTTTTCTTTCTACCACCCCATTCTGTTGGGGTGAATGTGCACAGCTAGTTTGATGGATCATTCCTGTTTCACGAAAAAATTTCACTCCCTCATTACTTAACCCTAATTCAAGGGCATTATCACTCCTAATTATCTTTACTTTCTTGTTAAATTGTCTCTCAACAAGGGCAATAAAGCATGTTAGAACATAAAAGGCATCAGCTTTTCGTTTTAGCAAGTGAGTCCAAGTACTTCTGGTATGATCATCAACTATTGTTAAAAAATAATTGTTGCCATCATATGTGGGAACCTTAAAAGGTCCCCATACATCAACATGTATGAGATCAAAACAGTCATCACTTTTTATACAAGATTCTGGAAACATTTGCCTTACAGATCTAGCCTTACAGCATACATCACACGCAGTACAATCAGGCATCTCATGTTTTCCTACCAAATCTAACTGAATCAATTTTCTGAAAGGAACATGTCCTAATCTAGAGTGCCACTTCCAAGCTTTATTTTCACCCTTTACAGTGTTAGAACAGGTAAAAAGTTCTTGCTCTTCTTGAGT
>CM041781.1:180274795-180309043 GCA_023374045.1 Limonium bicolor
AGGATGATAGAAGAAGAATTGCACCTATGTTTATGATGATTTTGATCCTTGTGTAGCTCACATTATCTATTGTGTTTCTATGAAATTCAGCCTTGAAGAAGCATATCATGCTCTAAGAACATTCGAGATCCTCAATGTTGAAAAAGCTGTTGACGTAAGCGCTTCCACCTGCCCCAAGGTTGTGAAGATTCTTCAATCATCATCAGCTGATCTGAAGGATGTGTTCTACTCTTTGAAGTGTAATCAGTATCTCAAGTGTAGTATTGATAACAAAAAACTTCAGGTATCAGTGGACCTTTTCTATTAAAATTTTCATCCTTATATATCCACTCCATTCTTCATATGTCAATTATTCCTGTTCTGTTCTGCTCTTCTTTAGGACGTTGCTTCAAGGCTTCAATCAGCCATTAATGGTGCTAGCTCATTACTTGACTACTACCATGCAGTGGGAAGCTTGGTGTTGTTAAAGGTAACTAAGTGCTAAAGGATAAATGGTATAAACGAATGCTTGGTCATTGTTTCCTTGATTGGTCTCTGCTTAATCTTACATTTCCTAGTTTTTATTTCTGCCTTATTGCGCCACTGATCAGTTTAAAAGTAACTTGATCTTTTGTGTTCTTTACCAGCATGCTGATGTTAATTTTGAGTTCAGCAACATTGATGCAGTGTACCGTTCTATTAAGGTAGGTAGTACATGCATTTTCTGTTTCACTTAGTGGTTATACTGCTTTTACATTACTTATCTTGTCAAGAGATAACTGTTGATCTTGTCTTTGAGCAGTCCCTTGGCCAGAGTGATGGAAGATGGCGCTACAACTCTAACAGTCCCAAGTCAAGTTCTCATGCGGCTGGTAAATACTCTTTAGTTGATCAACTTCTGCAAGTCTGGATTCATGCAGTGTCTCTTTGGCTCAGTTTTATCTTGCCTGGGTGAAATATTATTGTTAGAAGCTGTGAAGTAATTTTGATTTTCATGTATATCGTATGACACTGACTTTCCTTGTGCTTTATTTTTTCACGTAAACTTTCTTTCTAATGTAATATCTTGGTTCGATGTTGGGGGGGGGGGGGGGGGGGGGGGGGGGGAGGGGTGGGGGGGGGGGGGGGGTGGCTGTTGATGTTGACTCTATTGTGTATTTGCTGCAGGGCTTGCATCATTTGAAACACTTGCTGGTGTTGCTTCGTTAGCAGGATCTGATTTTGATCAGTCTCTGGTATCTTTTTTTTTCTTTCTTTTTAAGGTTTTTCTTCTCCTGTTAAGTGTTATCCGGTTTATCTTGGTTGGTTTTCTATGTTCGTATCATCTCTAAAACTCCCCAAATGGTTTGATGATACTCTGATCTTGCAAGAGCTTGCTTACTCAAGTTTCAGTAAAGCAATCTTCAAGTTATTTGAAGCTACTTTGCTTTTCCTTTAGCTAGAGCATGTCCAGCTTGTTTAATGTGCATTTCTTCCCATAAACTTGTTATGCCAATCTCTTCGCCTTTTGTTTTATATCAAGATATCTGATTTATTACATCTTGTGTTTTTGTTTTTTAAACTATATTCCCTTTGGGAATAGAATAGGTGGGATTCGAGAACATATCTTCATGATATATCGATTTATTACTTCTTGTGTTTGGTTTTTAATCTATATTCCTTCTGGAAATAGAATAGGTGGGATTAGAGAACATTTCTTCATGATATATCTTATGCGTCAAGTTAAGAGCCCAGATCTAGAACCTAGGTCATATGTTGTTTTTCTTTTTCCCTTGAGTCTGAAACTTCAGGTCCTATACTGTATCCTCTATTTTGTTCATGTAATATTGTGTCAGTACCATGCTTAACTTTGTTGAACTATTCTGCATTTATGATGTGGCTTCAATGTCTAATGAACTTTCTTGAATTCCATTGGCAGATTGGTTCGTTGAAGAATGATATAGAAAAGCTCTTTGGCAGTATAGAGAAGTATGGTATGTGACATTTTGATGACATTAATACTTCCAAACCAAAGATTGGCTCTGGTACAGTCAAGGTTGAAATTCTTTCAATTTTATTGTGTATTTGTTCTGCTGTCTCAGATGATGGAGCCATGTACTTTGATGATGAAATTGTTGGTGATCTAGAAAATGAAGGGCCGATTCTCACCTCATCTGCAGTCCTCCAGGGGGTCAATGCAGTTGCTGATGTTACATCTGGGAACATTAATGTTAGTGAATGTCTATTTATCTGTTGTACTGCTTGCATAGGTGATAATACACATACCCTTGACATATTGAATTTGATTGTTATAAAAAACCTTGATGATGCGCATCAGCCCTAGTATCTTTGTTGCATGTCATAGATGGCTACAGGCTTAGACCTACTAAATTAAAAGAGTTTGAATCATGTGGCCTGTTTGGCATGGTGGTGCGTTGAAATTAGTGAATATTAGATTGAATGAAAGTAATGCAGTGAGTTTTCAACTTTTGCTTTTTTCATATTGCAAAACAGGTCCCAGGGGAGAAAATGCTGGGTTTGGCAAAGTTTTTTCTTGGTCTTGGGACTCCTGGATATGAGAGTGACTTTTTCAATCAACTTAATTCATTGGCGCTCTTGGAGGACAACAAGTACGTCTGGTTTTACATCTATCTGCCTGCATACAACAATTTGTCTTATAAATCTGAAAGGAGAATAAACTAAAAAGCTGATTCCTTTCCCGTCAGCTTACTCTGAAAGAGTTGGTTTTTTGTTTGTAACAGTGCTGTCCTAGTATGCCATGTATGTGTTATGGCTGTTGTAGTTTCCCTATTAAAGCCCTTTATTGTACGCACTGTTAACTAAGTTGAGAAACATCTGCTTATTATCACTTGCGTCCATATTTGCAGGCTATCCATTCCCCTCATTTTGTCTCTTCAAGCAACAGTGCTTTCACTGACTCGAAAGGATCAGCTCAAGGTGTGTTGTGCCTCCAGCTTTTGAGAGTTCTCTTACATTGACACTTGACATGTATCGCATTCATTCTCTGTAGTTTCTATTCCGGAACTTGTTTTCATGCTTGTTAGCAGGTTATTTGTTGCTATGTACTATCATCAAGCTCGCCACAATGATACTAATATGATTTGATGCACTTTGCAACATTGTTAACTGAATGGAACGTCCTTGTCTTTTTCAGGTTAGAGTGAACACTGTACTAGGTTCCAGTGCGCCTCCATTAACAGTGAAAATTGTCAAGGCTAAGAGATCCTCTGCAAAAGGTGGTCCCATAATTGAAAACCAGGTTTGCTCACATCCTTTTCATTATTACTTTCCGCTCTTTAACTATTTTCTATTTTTATCATTGAAAGATTTTGTTTTATCCTATACTTATTTTTGTTGAAAGTTAGTAAGATATGATTAGGTTAGTCACCTTCTTCAGATAACAGTCAGATGTGACACTCTTATAAATTGCGGAGCATTAGTGTAAAGATTGGGTAGATATATGGGTGTTTCTTATTAACTTCCGAATGCTTTCTGTCTCCTCTATTTTAGGAACTCAAATTTGATTCATCTAGTGGTGTGCATGTGTTGGATGCTTTGCCCCAGAGTACTGATGTTGGCATCTACGACTTTGTTTTTAAGGTTATTGCTACTATCCTTTGTGATTTTTTTCTGCTATACTTTACAATTGATTTCACACTGGCTTTATTTGAACCCATGTCGTAGATGGAGCTTCAAGAGCCTGGTCACAGTAATAACTATGCTGTGGAAGAAAGTCAAGAGGTTATCTACGTGACCGGAGCTATTGGCATTGACAATGCTGATATAGCAATTCTTGATAGTGACCATGACAGTGTAGATTCACAGAATAAGTGAGTGTGCACTTTTGTATTATTCTAGTGATGAATATCCGTTCTGTTTTCTTATTCAGTCAACTTTTACTTCTCTTGTTTGTGCTTCTTCCGCTCTAGAGTCCTGTCTGTATATGTGAGGTTTCCAATGTTGTCTGTGCCATGCTTATTCAGTTGAGAGGACAAGTGTGTTAGATTAGTTATACCAAAACTTTGTTTCTGCTGTGCTTCAAGTTCTGATGTTCTTTTCTGCTTTTAACGTGGTCATGAGCTGATTCATTTCTTCGCTTGCCATGTAATGAAGTTTCTTTCAGTGTTCATACATTCAATTACATATCTTGGTTATAGTTGATAGCTGATTTTGCAGTCCCAAATCTTGGGCAGTTTTAGACAAATGAGTAAGAAAATATATGCATCGAAGTGCTTTCGATTATAGTTTCCTAGAGCTTTAATAAGTACCTCGGTGATGATGAGTTTTGAGTGAAAACTATGTATCATATCTATTATATCCTACACATAAGAAAGTCTGCTGTGGCATCCGGAAAAGTCTGTTTTATCATGATTCCGGTTTCTGACCGCAAGAAAATAAAAAACCCTTCTCTGAGCCTAGATTGTTTAGGGAGATGTATGGAATATATGACCTCTTGGTCTGGCTAATCCTTACGCACTTTGGCGAAGATAGTACAAAGGACAAGACTTTTGTACCCATGAACCTCTTTGTCCCTGGGCAAGCTCTTATTTATAGTATATGATTGTGTTGTCTAAATGTATTCTAATATAATCTTGGCTTGGATCTGTGTTTAGGCTGGATGTAGCTAGGAAAACTTCTGTCTCTCTGTCAGCGAACCACCTTCAAAAGCTGCGTTTGTCCTTCCAATTGTCAACTCCGCTAGGGAATGCGTTTGAGCCCCATCAGGTTTGATTTTAAATTTTGAGACCTCGTGGTAGCTAAACCTTCGTATATTCATTGATGTTTTCTAAAGCTTGCTGGTGTTTAACATTCATTCCCTGCAGGCATTGCTTAAGTTGAGACATGAAACGAAAGTTGAGCATGTGTTTTTGGTCGGGAACTCTGGGAAGAAGTTTGAATTAATATTAGTTAAGTTTCTCTCTGACCTATTTGAACCTATGGATGTCATTTTTTCACATTTCTAGCTTTTTCCTAGCGTCATTTTTCTGTTTTAGTTAATCAAAATGCTGTTTTATAGGATTTCCTTGGATTGGTTGACAAACTCTATTATCTGTCTGGAAGATATGACCTTGAATTGTTAGTTGGTGATTCTGTCATGGTAAGATATACTACTTTCATTTATTAGTCCTGTAGTTTGGACCTCTAATCATAAATTGAACTAGAGAAAGGGAGATTGTTTGTATATATTGTTCTAGTACTTCTATTAACATGCTCCCTTTTCTTTGTTTCGCTTACCTCAGGAGAATTCATTTTTATGGTCTCTGGGTCATGTTGAACTAGAGCTGCCTGATGCACCTGAGAAGGCAACACGCCCACCTCCTCAGCCAGTTGACCCTTACTCTAGATATGGGCCAAAATCTGAGATTACACACATTTTCCGTGCTCCAGAGAAGCGACCATCAAAGAATCTTTCTCTGGCTTTCTTGGGTCTTACATTTCTTCCGTTAGTAGGATTTGTTTTTGGGGTGAGTACCGTGTCAAACTTTAACTCCAGTCTTGTTGCCTTGATACTGGTTTAAGGCACATTTTCTTAAATTACAAGTATTTCACGTCAAAAGTTTGGCATCCGAGATCATAATACGACATTTTAGAGTTTCATTCGTAGTGCCAGGATATGCCCCCTTTTCATTTTCTCTAGTCTTTCTTCTATTGGTAATAATTTTCTTGTGTGACAAATTGCACTTGTTTCCCGCCGTAACAAAAACTGCTTTTCCCTTCATTGCTTTTCAACATGTGCAGCTGCAGCGCCTTGGAGTAAACTTGAAGAAATTCCCTACCTCAGGCGCACCTTCAATATTTGCACTACTGTTCCATCTGGGCATTGCCGCAGTTCTTGGTCTCTATTTTCTTTTCTGGCTGAAGGTCTTTCTCTTCTCTTCCACTTGACGTGCTTTTTCTGTTTTTGAGTTAGTTCTTGATGTGCTTTTGGAAGTCCTATACCATTGTGGCTAACCGTTGCGTTGTCTTTCCTGACTTGCAGTTGAATCTGTTCACCACTCTTAAAATATTGGGATTCCTTGGAATTTTCCTGGTGTTCACTGGCCACGGGATCCTTTCCCACCTTGCTTCACCCTCAAGCAAGCTAAAGTCTTCTTGAGCTTGAGGATAAGGAAATGATTTCTCATTGGAGAGACAAGGACCACTATTTACTTTTTTAACACTCCATAGATACAGACAGAGCCATTCTAGATGCATTTCGCACGATTTTGGTAGAATTTTTCAGACATGCTTTTCCTTCATCCCTACGGGCTGAACTTTTTCATTGGCTCGACAATATTAGGTTCTATTGTATGATTAGATGTGGGAGTGTGGTCCTGTCTTCAACAATCTCTTTGATAATCTATGCTGGATGGTAGTTTTAGACATGAAAAGAATTCTGCTATGTCAGTTTTGCTGGATAATAGTTTGTCTACTCCTGTTTACTTTTTAAGCGAATAGATTATTAGTGGATGATAATACCTGGGTGGATTATATGGCTGCCTTAAAGGACCATGCCTTTCTGCATTTCAGAAAGTTGTTTTCTGATGATAATGCTGATTCGGAGGTATTGCTAGGCCACGCTTCCTTGATTAACCATCAGTTGCGAAGTGTGGTGACCAAACAAGTTTACTGATCAAGATGCTATACAAGCGGTTTAGTCAATGAGGCATTTTATACAAGCGGTTTACGTGCTGCTTTTTTTACAGAGCTTTTGGCATGTGGTAGGGTCCAGTGTGTAAGCTGGTGAAAGAGGCGTTACAATGTGCCTCCTTCCCTACCTTTCGTCAATGGAACATTATTTGTTTGATTGCCAGGGTGGACCCTTCACAAGTAATGTGGAATACAAGGTCGTCGTCTAAGCTATTTGTGAACAAGCTAAAACATAACCCTCCCTAAGGTTTTGACTCAGGTAGCGTTGTTCCGGGTGTAAGATCACAGATAACATAATCAATGTGCAAAGAATTTATGGACTTTGTAAGAACCCAAGTTAAGAAGGGAGTGACCGTGATGAAGGTAGACCTTCAAAAGAATAATCCACCAAGAATGGTTCTATAATCCGAATAAAACTAACAAGAATGAGATCTATAGGTAACCTTACTCATCTAGAGTCATGCTAAACTCTTAACATCTCACCCATTAACACAAAACCAAAACATACAACAATAAGATGAGTAAACTAAAAGCTTTAATCTTCCTTCAATAAGATAAAAAGAAATTATAAATCTTTCGAGTAACCTCGTAGCATTGACCATAAGAGGTAACCTTCAATTTCATTACATAACTCATTCTTAGCTTATAACTTCAACAAATTAATAATAACTTCTAGGTGCACTCACAAGTCCCAAAGATAACTACACCATCAATCCAAAGAGTTGAATGCCACAAAATATGTTGAATCTCTCTGTTCATTCGCATTCGTGAAAACCACAAAAATTCTACAACTGTATAACTTAATTGTGCATCAATTTTAACAATTCTCCCCTTGATGAATAATCTATGATTGTCTACCTCCAACACTAAGTAAATCTAGCCAAAACATTATCATCAATTTTATGATCAAACTACTTTCATAATAGCTAAATTCACAGTCAGTGAATTTGACAAGAATCAACATAGTCATCCTTCCTCAACCAAGGAAGCAACAATCATTGCCAAAATGTCCTAGACTTCAAAACGCCCACAAGCCTTACAAAACAAGAACAAATAAGTCGATGAAATATTTCATGAGAGATCCAACAGGTGCATCACTATCTTTATTTAAGCTGAATTATTCAACATAAAAAGTAGAGGTTGATTCAGGAATGATAAACAGATGATCAGGTGACAAATTTTCAATTCATCACATTTGGCAAGGTGTAATCAGTTCCACCTTAACCATGTCATTTGTAGAACTATTCATGTTTCTTCCGATGTAATCACATATACCCGTCCGAGGAGCCAACAACCAGACATTAGAATCCCACACCGACTATCAAGCATCAAATCCAACGAGCCGGCCGCCACACCTCAAAGCCGATCAGAGTTAACCAAGAAAGGAGACCGAGTCCCCAATATCGGATAGCCAGGTTTCACTAGCTTGAACCTCGGCCAGGTTCCCTTGTCACAAAGAAGCACTCATGGTTCTGTACGTGCAGCTCTGACCTCCTATTCTATCAATCTCATCGGCTAACCCGTCATTACCAACTCAAATTCCCATGGTTACTAATTTGAATACCTCTCTAACACATCACAATACCCCAAGATTGTGTGTGCCCTTTTCTGAAATTAAGGGGCAACCAAGCAAACCGAGGAGGCTTCCTTCATGACATGCCCATCCTGAATGACGTCAGCCCTACCCTATGTGGATGTGCCGCATCATCAATCCAGTCAGGTTATAGGAAGCAACCCGGCCAACCCGTCTTGTTCTCCATAAATTAGGGGTGTTTATAACGAGTACTGCTATTCGGTCAACCGCATTGGTGGTCAGTCAATATTGATAACTATAACCGCTTCATTTAGAAATGGTTAACCGGGACCGGTTAACCATCGGTTTCAGTGCAGTTTTACCAATTAATTGTAAACTAGATAAAGAAAAAATTTACATCACAAAATCAAAAAGTTTTCCATTACATCAAGCCATCTTAGTTTCCCTTTACATCACAAATTTCTCGTGATGACATAGCCACATGGTCTCCAAATAGATGATAACCGGAGTAGCATCTCCATACTTCACTGGGCCGTATTGTTGGTCATACTCAGTGATAGTAGAAGCATAGGCAAGCCTCTGCCACCGATGTAATGCTGCTTCAGCGCTACTAATCCCACAGTGCAATAACCTCAACACTTTGGCCTCCACATTCCTAGCGACATGCCAACGACATAAGGTGGGGAACACGTGGAAGGACCACTACGAGTGCTTTCACTAACATCTTTTCATTGTCAATTACAACAACTTGAGGAAGGGGACTTATCAGCTTCAATAGTGTTCAAGTATCCAGACGTAAGCAGCCTCATCTTCTCTCACCACGAAATTGATCCAATATAAGATAAGATAGTTATATATAATTTTGGGTGTTCCTTTTTCAAAAACATTATATCTACAATCTCATCGGATTAATTTTGTTTATAAACTAGAATATATATACTTATTTATAATATTTAATCATTATCTAACCATATTACAAATGAAAATAGATAATTAGTTGTAAAAAAGTAAAAAAAACTAAGAGAAGAAATAAATTAATCTTTTTAAAGTTTTGTTTCTTGTTTAATATCTTATAATTATTAACTTATTTAAATTTTATATATTTCTTAGTTTTTTTTATAATTTGATAATCTTTTAGCTATATCTGTAATTATTTATATTTTGTAGTATTTTAATATATTTTTTAAAAGAAGTTCATAAAATACCCTCGAATAAAAAAAGGCATATTGTTGAATAAAAACATGATCTATATTTTCAGGGATAAAATAGTCATTATTCAAGCTATTTAACAAAATAGGAGTATATTATGAATTATAAAACTTTTTCATGACATATGAAGAACGAGTTTCAAAATTGGACATATCATGAATTATGAATTTTTTTCATACATACTGTCAGTGGCGGACGCACATGTTGATCTGTGGAGGCATGTGCCCCCACAGGTTTTTGGAATAATACAAAAAATATGTCTATATATAAAAAACTAGATAAAAAATTATATAATTTTAGGTGATGAATTAAACACTGATAACCTAATCATTAATATAGAATGAACTACTTTTAAGTTCATTAACAATAATATTATTATGTATTATTTTTTAGATGATAAAGACTCACGCAGAACAATTATATGGTTTTTATTTCATTCTCAATTTTCTTCGGAACTATATTTTCAATATTGCCCCACAGGCTTTCGTTTCTAGGTCTGCCACTGCACACTGAATTTTTCTTAACAAGAACATACCACCTAGAAATTGGGTCACTAAGGATACTGAGACGGAATAGAAAGTTGCACTTCTTCGAGGCAGAACAACTTTGGTTCGAAAAAGATGATTGTCCTTGACTATTTTATGATATAGTTTTGTTATACCTTTCACCCGTAAGCACAAGTTCATCAACATCTCTAACAGATTGTCTGATTAACATCTCTAACAGATTGTCTAATCAAATATATGTTGTTATTTTCAGCAATGCAGATTATCATTGTAACTGTCGTTTCTCTCACGGAAAATATGGCTCAGGTTGAATAAATGACCTGTGTCTGTACACTTCTTCGTGATCAACCTACGTCGATGCAGGTACAAAAGGCTGACGTCACCGCACACTGGCAATTGACACCCATATACAAACACCTCTAACGACGCCCATAAAATAAAACTGCCACCAGTGTCGTGCGTTATCAACATCCGTCTCCAGCCACACATTGACACTCCGCAAATTTTTAGCTACATCTACATGTAGCAACTTGGCTACATATGGGTTTGAGGAGGAGAGCACACGCGCGTACGCGTACGAGTGTGAGTGTAGTTATTCTTTTTTTTTCATTTTTTTTAATATTTTATTATTCTTCTATCTTTTATCATATAAACTTTAAAATGTTATAACTTTTAATATATAAGTCTAAATTGAAAAAAACTTATATCATTGTACACCTAAATTCAAGCTCTTCAAAACAAGACCAATTATGAATATGTTTTGACAACTTTTAAAAAAAATTATTTTTACATATATACAAGATACACTAAAATGATAATATAATTCATTAATTTTGTATTATGATTCATTAAGTAATAAGTGGTAAATTCGGCGGTTTTAACTTTTCTAGGGTGGGTTTCGGGGTGTTTTGGGGTAGGGTAATCTATTTGGAATTTGTTCTGTACTTTATATTGTAGCAACTAACTCGACAGATTTTTAGGGTTTGTGGTCGCGGGTTTAGGGTCGTAGACCCTAAACCCGCCACTGCAAACCCTAAAAATGTCTTCAACGTTTTTAGTTATCCTAGGGTGGTTTTGGGGTGTTTTGGGGGGTAGGGTAATCTATTTGGAAACCGTTCTATACTTTACGTTGTAGCAACTAACTCGACAGGTTTTTAGGGTTTGTGGTCGCGGGTTTAGGGTCGTTAGACACTAAACCCGCCACTACATACCCTAAAAATGCCTTCGACATTTTTTAGCTTTCCCAGGGTGAGTTTTAGGGTGTGTGGGGTTAGGGTAATCTATTTGAAAGTCGTTATATACTTTAATGTGAGAATGTACATATTTTAATGTGGGAATGTACATGTTTTAATGTGATGATATACATGTTCAAATGTGAGAATGTACATGTTCAATTATGAGAATGTATATGTTTTAATGTACATGTTTGTATGACCGTCTGTACAAGTGTTCTTCCTTATATGTACATGTTTTAAACTAAGGATGTACATATTTAATAATTCGTACAGGTTTTATATGACTATCTATATGTTTTTAATGTGAGAATGTACATGTCTTTACATGAGGATGTACATGTTTTAGTGAACATTTGTACAGGTTTGTATGCCCATCTGTATAAGTTTTCTTTTATATTCTATTTTTCATACATGTAAAAATATATTTTTTTAAAGATGTCAAAATATATCCATGACTGGTCTTGTTTTGAAGAGTTTGAATTTAGATGAACAATGATATAATTTTTTTTCATTTTGGACTTATATATTAAAATTTACAACAATTTAAAGTTTTTATAATAAAAAAAAAAAAAAAAAAACAAAACAAAAGCGTGGGTGTTGAAAAAGAAAAACAAAACCAACAGCGCCGGACAGGTAATGTAGCCAATTGGCTACATTCACCTATAGCCAAGATTGGCCGTTGACACTCACCCTCCTCAGTCGGTCAACGTGGACAAGTTCTTTCCTGTTTTTTCACTTTTTTTTGTTTTCTCTATATTTTTTGTCATTTTATTAATTAAAACTACAAATACAAACCCCTCATGTATCCTCATCAATATTGACATCGTCAAAGATCTTGTTCTTCATGGTTTTGTCTCTATTATTCTAACCTTTGAAAATTTTCTAGAAATTCTTGAACACTATTTCCTCAATAATATGGTTGAATAGGATTTGATAACTTATCCATCTCCTTATATGACATTTAGGTACTTTTTGTAATATGTCAAAAATATTGTAGGTTTGAAATATTTTGAGTGAAAGATGGTCATTTTCCAACCACGTATTAAGAATCCGACTACACATTGACATCCCTTTATAAATTACACAAACTAATACAAATCCCTCGTCACTCGCTGTACCTAGTCCCGAAAAATGACTATAAATTTGAAACAGACAAGAAATAATTTTCATCCATTTATCAACCCAAATCACCCTTAGGTAACATATAAATAAGTGATATTCAGCGGATGACAAATGAAACCATAGAACCTAGTTTCAATACTAATGATCGATTGACATCACTACCATACCAGAGATCGATCGAGCAGCATACCTGTTACGCCAACGTTACATTTAGTTCTTTAGTATTTGTGACTGGACTCGGCCGTCAGCCAAATCCTGCTAAGAGCGAAGACTTCGGAAGCTCATAGACATTTGAAACAAAAGTGCATAAAAATTAAGATATAAGCCAAATTAGCAGATTATCTATCTAGAAGCTCAAAAAAACTAGGCTTACATTTAAGGGCGGAGAAATAATCCTGAACCAACCTAACACGGATGGGAGCACAGTAGAAAAATTAGACCCATAAAGTCGTCTGCTAAATTTCAACTACAATAAAGCCCATCTATCGACGTCAATCACTAAATAATCTGCCTTCAGCATTAGCCAACGAGTAAGCATAGCCATGCTTTTGGATTAGGTGCTGATGGCCGAACCACAAACGCATTTGCTGCTCCTTGGCGCGCCCTGATTTGGCAAATTCAGTAAGGGAGGTCTCAACTCAAACAGAAATCTACTGACCTAAAGGACGTGCACAAATCAAACTTAATGAACGAGAATATCCATATTCTTGGAAGCCTTCAGTTTCAAAGCAAAACATACTCATGTGGGGTAAAAACGAGTAAGGAAAAGAGTGGCCATTTGAACATAACTAGAGAAGCACCACCAGCAACAGCAAAAATATGGAAAAATCAAGTCATGTCCGTTCATATCAAAGAACATAATCAGTCACGTTAGAAAGCAACAGAATAGGGGTCAGGAAACAGGCCAGACTACCTCATCATACCGAAAGTGTTCATTCGTTTGCAGTTTTTGATGCAGATTTTAATCTTCCAGTATCCGCAACAGAATTTTTCTTTGAATCAAAATGCTTCTCATCCTTATTTTCTGTCGCCACCTTTTCTATCCGCTGAATTTGTTCAACATGCCTTCGCCACAACGCTTCTCTATCTTTTCTTGCCATCCTAGTATACCTATGATCAGACCTCAAGATGTCCTTGGCTGTAGACCAAGAAGTAATCGCTGTTTTTCCATCTTCTGTTTTCTGTTTGGCCAATTCTGGAGTAATGATCTCGTGAAGTAATGCTTTAAACTCATGCACACATCTCTGTAGTAAAATGAAAAAAGTGAAAGAGCAGAAGTTTTCAGAACAATTGCCTTCTTTAACACATTGGAGCAAGAATGAACTTTGCCGGGTAGATTTGATTATCTCATTGCATGTGTCACCTAAACACAAATTCCAAGTGATCTATATTACCTCATGGAGCGTTTTTGTATGATCACGGAAGAGTTTTTCTAGGTCGGATTGGTCTAATTCAGGATTGCTTGCACGTCTTTGAGGATCTTTCTCCAGCTTGGGTCTCGACTCAGTCCAAGAAGCCTATATACACTATTAGTATTAGAGATTTAATATCATGATGGGATGATAGTAACAATCAATGCAACTTACTAGATAGAGTAAAACAGTCCAGTTAAAAAATATTCAAAAAACTACAAACCCGAAAAGCACAGCAGCAGATCAGACGGAAGGAGATATTACAATGAAAGTTAGCATGAACATCATCGATATTTCATTGAATCCTAAGGGTGATATGTCTTAATTAGCACTCACATGTTTAGAAAGACAGCTTTGCTGAACATTACAAACCCATCAGCAGAAGGGTGATCTAAATTGATCACATTGTCGCGGTAATTCAAACTGAGAATATCAATTGGGAAAAGGATCTCATATAACATCCAGATCAAAGTTTCCTGAAGATCCTCACCTGGGATCCTTAATTATTTCCATGAGCAAAGCTTGATATGAAGCAATAGCCTCCTTCCGTCGAACCTTAATTTTCACCCTTTCCATCTCTTGTTCTTCCCTCTCTTTCCGCTTCCTTGTTTCTCTTTCTCTTTCTTTCAATTTTTCCTACATGTTTTGTACAATACAAAGTTACAGAAATTGTACAAGCTTTCACCAAAAACATAAAACACACACATACAGAACTCTCTCCAACTGGCCTAACTTGTGAAGAGAGACAATTTAAACCCAGTAATTATGTAAGATGTACTGAAACAAAAAATGATAGCACAGATGATTTTTTATAGATAAAGCACACGTCCTCATGGAAGTACCTCTTCAGCCTTCCCTGATCTCTCTGCATCATCAAATTCAGCCTTGAGGTAGGATATGTACTCTTTAAATAAAGCTTCACGGTCTTCATGTTTGACAGCCTTGTACCTAGGATCGTCACGTAGGCTTTCTTTTACCTAATCACCAAAAGAATCTAAAATCAGAAGGCATAAGCAAGAGACTGTTGATGTTGCAGATACGCAAAGGTCACGAAACAGAAAGTGCTTTTAAGGTCCATACAAAGAGAATTTGAAGAGAACTATAAGAGAATTTGAAGAGAACTATAGTTCATATTTAATATTAGAGAATATTCACAAGTATCACAAGATAGGCTTAATATAGAATACACTCATATGGCTTCAAAAGTCCATTATATATCCTAGAGTTTGACATTTTTCACAACATGCCATAAGTGGACTAACAAAAAACATCAGAAAAAGGTATATTGTGAATTATGTCATACGTCAAGCTTATCTAATAAATTTTTGAAGCCACATGAGTGTATTATGAAATAGGCCACACCTCTAGAGTGCATCGCGAAAACATTTGACTTACAGTTGTTCGAGTTAGGAGAACAAATATACAGTACGCAAAACTAATCCCAAGGTTAGTAGTCAGTTGATGTTGATGGACACTTGGTCTCTTATGGGGTTCAACTCTAACCTAGGGTTGTTTGAGCATGTTACATAGGACGACCCCCTGTTCCACTCATATGACAACCAACAGAGCTACATTACACACTAGTAGCAAGAACTGTTTTGCTGCACCTAGCAGTTAAGAAAGGGAGATGGGAGAGAAGAGAGATTGTTTCAAAAAGCGAGAAGTAGGAGAAAGGCCGGCACCTCGATCATTGTAGACAACACTGAGGGAGGCTCGGACATTTCAGATATTAGAAAGCTGATCCCTGGTAGATCAGAGGTCAGGAGAAAATGCTTTAGGTTTTTGAAGACCTGGGGGAGTGATACAAAACTCTAAATGGAAATGTTCAGAGGTAGGAAGCGGTATGCAAGGATGGTAAGGTACAACTTCCAGGGGCCAAAGATACGAGGAGGTGATCCTTTTTAGAAGCAGTGATGGAGGAAGAAGTTATCAGGAAGTAGGCGGTGGCCTAGATTAATCTGAGGATTAGTAATACAACGGAGGCAAGAATGGCTAGAAGCTTGGTGGTGGGAATGGATGAGAAATATGGCTACAAGAATTCATCATAAATGAAGTGATGGAGGATGTAGAAAGATCCGTACAAAAGGAGCAGGAGGGTGTGAAGTGGTGCAGAAGAGGGATAGAGGAGAAAGTAATGGAGAGGAATACACGGGTGACAATTTGGGGTCTTCTGTTTGAGGCAAGGGGGATGAAAACGTCTCACGAATAGTTGCCCAGACTGGAAAAGCCTGAAATTATCACGCAGGAATGGGTGCAAACAGGGAGTGTATGTCAAGAATCCTGAGAGATATGAAGGAGATGGGAAAATTACACGAAACGTTTTGGGTGTCATATGGAGAAGGGAGATTAAGATTACAACAGTTGAAGATCATACCTGGAGATCAGAGGATAAGGAAGCAGAAGTTCCGCTACCAGTTGATGATCAGAACAAAAAAGGGAGGAAGATGCCGGGTAAACCAGGAGGTCACTGGATAAGCCAAAACTCTACGGAGTTGATCTGTGTTTGAAGGAAAATATAGCCAGTCCACAACATCCCTTCCAACCCTATGTGATGAGGCAAAGGAAAGTAGAGAGCAGGTGGAGACACAATCACAGGGAGCATGTTCTTGAGGTAACAAAGAGAATGGGTTTGGGGAGAGGAGTATGCAGCGGTTACAGAAAAAATAGCAAGAAGTAGGTATATTTTATGCAGGGTGCCAGATTCGATGGAAGATAGAGTGCAGCCCAGGGACTCAGGGAGGGTGAGGTTGGTTTGGTAGATGGGAATAAGAAAGAAGTCAAGCTTGGGCCCAGCCTTAAACGTTATATTGTGACTGATTGCCTAGCAGGCCAGCAATACAGAAAGAGCTTAATAATGGGGAGACCACAACAAATCCAGGCTGCTTGGGCTTGTGTATGACCGACAAGAAGAGAAAAGATGGCAGTGGAGAGGCTAAGTGCCTTGATATGCCCCAAAATTTTGGGGACTGAAACCTGAGGCGGGAGACAACCCTAAGGACGCGATAGCAACAAGTCAATTGGCACAGTGAGGGTGTAGTACAGAAAAACTATCAAGGAATACTGCAGCAAATGACGAGAGAAGGACTGCTATGGAGGTCATTGTATTCCAAAACATCAGGGGGCTAGGGGGTTTGATAAAGACTGAATTTGAAGAAGGGTGTCAAAGATCAAAACACATCGATATAGGAATTAGATCAAAATACAAATAACCTCCTGGGTGGGAGATAGGGTAAGAGCTATATGGGGGAGTGGGAGTGGGATCAGATGGATAGAAGTCCCCATTCAGGGCAGATCAGGTGAGATAATGATGAGAGGGCATGCGATGGGAGACAGATGCGTGGCAGTGCAATCACTACCTTTACTGCAAAAGGGGAACAGAATGATGGTAAAGTGGAAGGTGGTGCAATCATTGTAAAAGGTCAAATCACAACAATGATCAGTGCTGGAAACTTTATCCCCATCTGCAGAAAGAACGCAAGAAAACGAGGACAAGGGATTGGAAAAGCTTACACAACCACATCTACAGCTGCTGGTCTTTTGGATTCACACATCTCTCAAGAAGAACTGAAGCAACTTCGGGTTATGCTGAAATCCCTTCAATCTCCCTCCAGCACTGACCAATGCTCTCTCACCCTACAAGGTAATACTTCACAATCATTTTGTCTTAATGTTTCAGAACATGTCTTACGAGACTGGATTCTTGATTCAGGAGCTACCTCCCACATGACCTCTACTTCCTCTTGCCTTGATGATTATTCATCTTGCCCTGAAAAACTACAAATTACTACAGCAAATGGTAAATCCACATCTGTTGCTGGCCAAGGAACTGCCAAAATCTCAAAGGGATTGCACCTTAGTAATACCCTACATGTTCCTGGTCTTGCCATGAACCTTGCTTCAGTATATAAACTCACCAATGATCTTAATTGCTTTGCTGTTTTTTCTCCATCTTGGTGTGTTCTGCAGGATCTACACTCGTGGAAGTCGATTGGAACTGCTAGGCAACGGAATGGATTGTACTACTTGGATTTACATACTGTCTCACCTAATCCATGTAGAACCCTTGTATCCGCTCCTGATAAAAATACCACGATTTGGCTTTATCATAAGCGTTCAGGTCATCCCTCTTTCTATGCTTTAAATCCTTTGTTTCCTAATCTGCTTGTTGGTATTGATATCGCTGCCCTCAAATGTGAAGTGTGTGAACATTCCAAACACACTCGTGCTTATTTACCTCTCAATACTACAAAAAAGCAATCTTCCGCTTTCTCTTATTCACAGCCATGTTTGGGGTTCTTCTCCCATAGCTAATATTTTTGGTGCTCTATGGTTTCTTACCTTTATTGATGACTGCACTCGATTTACATGGTTGTTTCTGCTAAAAAATAAGAGTGAAGTAAGTTCTATCATACCCATTTTCTGTAACATGATTCAAACTTAATTCTCCACCTCAATTCAAAGGTTTCACACCGATAATGCTACCAACTATTTCAACCAAAAAGTTGAAAGCATTTTTTCAATGCAGAGGAATTATTCACGTCTTTGTGTGCCTATACTCCACAACAAAATGGAATTGCTGAAAGAAAGAACCGACACCTTCTTGAAATAGCTCATGCTCTTCTTTTTCAATCAAACTCACCTCAACGCTATAGGGGAGAAGCCACCTAAAGAGCATGTCACCTAATCAATAAGCTTCCCTCTTGTGTCCTTCAAAACAAATCTCCTCTTAAATGCTTAAGCCATTTCTTCCCTACTCACAAGATTTCCACAAACCTAGACCTACGTGTCTTTGGGTGTACCTTTTTTGTTCATATTCTCACAGTAGAGGGAAGCTGGCTCCGCGGGCCGTTAAATGCATCTTTCTTGGATACTCTCCTACACAAAAAGGGTACAAGTGCTACAACCCTAACACACGAAAAACCTGTCACTGCAGATGTCACATTTCATGAGGAAACACCCTACTAACCCTCTATTGAACCTATTGACGTTCCTTCTCCAAGTACAAATTCTAACCAGGATAACCCTCTCATATCCTCATTTGACATCTCTTTTACTCCTATGACAAATTCAAACTAATCTGAATCACCAGCAGCACCCTCCTCACCACATTCCCAACATGAATCATCATCTTCTCCTACCAGGAATTCACAAGATACACCACCAGCACCCTCCTCACCATCTACCAATCTCCTCCTCCATTGACACATGTTTACTCCAGGGAACACAAGTCCAGACCATGGCTGATGGAGGACCAAGTGTCTGAACCAAGTGTTGATCCTGCACCAACATCCAATTCAGATCTACCCATTGCTCTTCGAAAAGGAGTTCATAAGTGTACTTCCACCTCTCTTTATTCCTTGACTAAGTTTGTACCTTTGATAACTTCTCTCCGTCACATTCACTGTTTTTCCAAAGCCTTAATCAGATTCGTATCCCTAAGACTGCTTCTGAAGCATTAACAAAAAGAGGGTGGAGAGAAGCCATGGAGGAAGAAATTCGAGTTTTAGAAAAAAAAAACTTGGGATATTGTTAATAAACCTCTGGGGAAGCATGTGGTTGATTGCAGGTGGATTTTTACTCTCAAATACAAAGCAGATGGATCATTGGAGAGATATAAGGCACGGTTGGTTGCAAAAGGATATACTCAAACCTATGGGATTGATTATCAGGAAACCTTTGCTACAGTTGCCAAACTTAATACGGTTCGCATACGGTTATCTCTTGCAGCTCATTTTGATTGGAAACTATAGCAGTTTGATGTGAAGAATGTCTTTCTTCATGGTGACTGGCACAAAGCTATATATATAATATATATTATGTGAATGCCTCCTGGTCTTGATGCTGCAAATGATTCATCCAAAGTCTGCCGCCTTAAAAAGGCATTATATGGTCTCAAGCAATCTCCCCGTGCATGGTTTAAGCGATTTGCTTCTGTTGTATGTGCGGCTGGTTACAAGCAAAGTCGGGGTGATCATACTTTGTATGTCAAGCATTCTCACCCAGGGGGGATCACTATCCTATTGGTTTATGTGGATGATATTATTGTCACTGGCAATGATCCCAAAGAACAGCAAAGATTGGAGAAACAACTTCAATCCAACTTTAAATCAAATCTCTTGGGTCGTTGAAGCATTTCTTGGCAATTGAGGTTGCTCATTCTTCTCATGGAATGTTTCTTAGTCAGCAAAAATACATCACTGACCTCTTAATTGAAACGGGGAAGAGTGCTTACCGACCGCCACCTCACCTATGGATCCTAATCATAAGCTTGATTCGGCACACGATGGACCAGAGGTTGAAGTATCTCGGTATCAACGATTGTGTGGAAAACTAATCTACTTGTCTCACTCGACCAGATACCGCTTATGCAGTAAGTGTCCTGAGTCAGTTCATGCATGATCCTAGAAAACCACATATGGAAGCGGCACACTGAGTCTTACACTACCTAAAGGGGCACCTGGAAAAGGTATTCTATTTGAAAGAGGAAAAAGACTAACCCTCAAGCATTCACTAATGCAAATTATGGAGGTTCACTTGTTGATAGACGATCTACTATGGGCTACTGTGTTTTTTAGGAGGTAATTTGGTTACTTGGAGGAGTAAGAAACAGAATGTGGTAGCCCGCTCATCTGCATAATCCGAGTTCAGAGCCCTTGCTCATGGCATTTGTGTGCTTCTTTGGATTCGCATCATTTTGTCTGACTTGAAGATCAAGCGAGAAGGCACAATGGAGCTCAAATGTGACAACAAATCAGCAATCAACATAGCACATAACCCGGTTCAGCATGATCGAACCAAACACATCAAAATTGATCACCACTTTATCAAGGAAAAGATTGAAGGACTAATTAAACTAAGTCATATCACTTCAGAAGATCACGTGGCTGATGTCTTCACTAAACCTCTTCATAATCCTAGATTTCACAACCTTAGCTCCAAGCTTGGAATGCAGAATATCTACAGTCCAGCACGAGGGGGAGTGTTTTTGGTCTATCCGAACAGCCACAATTGTTGTAATTATTAAGTGTCTAGTGGCTGTTCAGTTGCAGTTAATTATCAGTGGCTGTTCAGTTGTAGTTAATTATTAGTGGCTGTTTAGTTGTAGTTAATTACTAGTGGCTGTTCAGCTGTAATTAATTGCAAATCTTCAGCTGATTATAGTTCCTAGGCAGAATCTATAGAACTCTCTCCTCTCAAATATAGGGCTGTATCACTTCTCAAAAATCATCACATCAACAATTAGTGCTGTAAACTTCAGCTTTAGAAACAAAAGATTATGACACATCTAATCATTTCCAACGTTGCAATGTTACATGATACTTGATGTTGATTTATGAGAAAAAAATGGGGGAAATCTTTTTATCGAGTATATATAAATAAGTCTTCACTATTGTTTGAAAAACACTAACCGTACCCAGAACCATATTAACCGGATATTCCAGTCGGTTACTCTGGTTTCAGTTTCAGGTTTAGATGTCTCGGCTTTTATGAACACCCCTCCATTATCTCAATTTAGATATCTATTGGAGAGATATTAAATGTAAGCAACATAATGAAAGCTTGTTTCATAGAGGAGAAAAACTTATACTTTGTTAAAACGGGAGAAGAAGAGTCAGCACCCACCCTTGACCACCGGCTACTGCTTGTTATCTCTTCATTTTCCTGAAGCATTGACTTAAAAGCTGCACGCACAGCCCGAGATTTTTCTTCTGCTGCCTTCTTTAATTGATGGACCCTACAAGAATGATAAAACTATTCAAATCACTAATACATACACGATATGACCAAACCAACTCAACAGGTATAGAAAAGACTCAAGCCAGATAAGATGCCAACTGACGCCTAGCTAAATCATCTAACACCTTCATCAGAACTATGTGCTTTACAGTAGCTAAAATGCCTCTCTATTTAATAAATCTATAATCCACAAGTATCTCAGTCAAATTGCTATTTTGCACAGAGCAGGAATCGATATCCACATTTTTAAGTGACATTAATTCCATAACTGCATTCACCGCTCATTTCATACATCCCATTCATTCTTTGACAAAATTAAAGGTATGAAATAGAACGAACAAAAAAACTGTTATGCAGTTTTTTGAACATGTATCAAGGAATTCTGAAGTTTTATATTTTACAAGCCACAAGGGAATCATGGCCCTTCACACTAATATGTGCCCATAATCTTCCATATTTAGAGAAACAAATAGACAGAAAATACTCCATCAGGAGATAGCAATTTTCAAATACGGATTTCCCTAGGCATAACAAAGGGCAGATGCAACTGCAATGCAATTTAGAGTGTCTATCATGGATAATTTGAGTGTAGTGTTAAAAGCATAGTGATCCCAACATAGCATTCCAATTACAGTTTCATATAGAGAAGAAGATGACACCTGAGCAGAAGCTAGTTGCCAAATGATACCTCTCGTTCAGCAAAAGTTCTCGTTCCCTACGTTCAAGGGCCTCAAAGCGAGGATCATGTCCCCACTTCTTCCTAAATATTTGATACTCTGTACATTCATCAATATCCTGCAAAATCAAGTAGCTTATGAGATATCTGGTATATGCAGACATGAAAATGACAGATATCACCAAATTGATTATTGGTTGACCTTATTGGCATCCTGCAGTAATTGCTTGAATCCCTCTACAGCAGCCCTTTGAGCAGCTCGCTTTTCCTTGCGTACTTCTTCCGCTCGTGTCCGAACATAATGTTCAAATAGTGATCTGCGTTCAGCATAACTGGGAATAGCCTGGAAATACGCAGGAATTAATCTTTGAAAATAAGCACCCAAGGGAAACTTTTAGTAGCTGGCTGTTCACAAAACCATCATGTTTAACAATAAAAAAGATAGATGTAGCATTAGAGTGCCACTCACAGATAGCTTAAAGATGATAACTAAGCTTACAATGAAAACAAGACTCTAGAGGATCAGATGAACAAAATGCAAGATATATACCAATATAGGAAATGGAGTGTAACAAAAAATCATATAAGAAGACATAGTTAATGATCGCAATAAATGAATCAATATAAATCCAGATAAAGCCTGGTTATACAAACGGGAAAGAACAGGACCAATGTTCTCTATCAGACACAGCAGAAGAGGTTGAAAGACCAATGCCAAAAAAAATGAAACAGCTTTCAGGAGATCCTTTATCAAATTACATGATAACATAAGCCTGCACTGCAAAGATTAAGAAAAAATTTCCCAAACTCTACATGCGGTTAAATGTTGTGGATGCACTTACACGTCCCTAAAATCCTTTGTGAATTCAACATACCTTAAAGCGGGGATCGAACACGATCTTTGGAAGTTCTTTATCCCATTTTGAGAAGGGTGCCACTTCTTGTTCCTTAAGCATCTCCTGGAAGGTGAAAATAGTAACCGATCAGAGGTTAAGAGTGTTTGCAACAATGAAAAACGTCTTACAAACTACAGTTTTGATAAGACATGCAAACCAGTTTAAGGCAGTACCCCCCCCCCCCCCCCCCCCCCCCCCCTTTCCTGCATGCTAGAAATACTTAGTTTGAAATTGCAAGCGCATTAAAGTACCTTATATTGATTATAATGATACGAATATATACATAAATGAATATTGTAGATTTGAAACGAAAGCAAAAGGGCAATTAAGCATAAGAGGTATAGTTGCTGGGTTCAATTCCTAATCTGACAGAAATAAAATACTGTGAGTAGAAAAGGTTCAGTTACGGTTAACGGGATATCAGAGCTGTAAACCATGCATGTAATCAAGACCTAGGCCTATAACTAATTTATTCAACCCAACCTCAGAGCTGTAACCCATACATGTAAATCAAGACCTGGGCCTATAACTAATTTGTTCAACCCAACCTCATCGTGATCAGAACCAAAGCATGTTCAGTTAACCGACTTTTTGGTCAAGTTTGAGTTTTTCCCTTCTGTTTGTAGATTACAGTTCCATTTTAACACACCTATTCAAAGCATCTATTTGCAGTAACATTGAGTAATAGGAGTATGTCTATGGTGTTGATCAACTACAATCCTTCACAATGAGAAACATACATATAATAGCTGGCTGAGTCAGTGACTAAACCCTGAAGTGTAAAAACGAGAAGAAAGCTAATAGAATACCCTGAATTGCATTATACGCTCCTCCATTGTTGGTCCACCATCTTCATCTTCAGAATCTGATGACGATTCTGATATATTACCATCCCCATTAGTGCCTTTTGGCTTGTCCTTGCTGTTTTCACCCTCAAGACCTTTGGCAGGAACCTCAACTGATTTAGATCCATCAGCTTCTGAAAATCCAGATTCTTGTAGCTTTTTCTTAACCAAATCAAGGGTAGATGATCCTGGAAAAGTAGAGGCTCTTAACACCAACGCGTCACGGCCACCATTGTTCAGAGCCGGAGCACTCAAGCTAGACGAAGCAGATTCCACCTTATTTAGGCCATTATTGTTTTGATCTGATATGATATTGTCCACTTGTTTGCTTGTTTCTTGCTTTTTTCTCAACTCTGCCACCTCCAATGGGATCTGCCAACTACTGACCTGATAAAGATATAAATTTGAGCTTAGGTTGGTATAGATAATACTCCTTCCCATACAAAAATAGGAGATACGAAATTGAGCATGGGCTGTTATAAATAATACTCCCTCCTATACAAAATATAAGATGTGTTGGGTTTCCTAACTTTTTTCATTGTATAAGACATTTTAGACTTTTTAATCTCCTACTTACTACATTAGCCTTCATCATTTATGAGAATTCGTGATATTATAACTGATTCATAGAAACGGTTCACTATACACTAAGATACAAAACTAAAGTCTAACTGTATTAACATTATGTCCATGTCAGAAAGTATTTTACCTTTATTTGGATTATATTGTTACTTTTTGTAGATCAATAATTATTGTTATCAAGAGAAGTTGTTCAAAAAACATTTCATACGAAAAAAATTGTTTTAAAAAAAATGCTTTCATAGGTTTGTTTAATATTAGAATTAGTTTGAAAATAAACTCAATTACCAAAAGATTTCATGCAGTTTGGTTAAATAGATGAAGTATTTAATAAGTGGTTCTTATATGCTTGTAAATAAGAATTTCATCCTTATTTTTAGGAATAAAGATAAGTCATCCATAATATAACTGTTTATATATTCTTTACTCATGCACTTAATATTAGTAAACACCATCTTAATTTTGACATTTCATCAGTGGAGACTAAAGTATATGTTGAATAGGATGGAGTAATTGACAGAAGCACAGAGGATAGATAAATTGGAGAGGAATATAGAAGAATAAAACATGGGTTTACTTTGAATGACATGTACAACAACAAAATCCAAGCCTTATTCCCTAGCAATTGGGGCCGGCTAACATGAATCAATATATAAAGTTAAGGCAAAGCCATAGTCATAAAAGCAAGAACATAAAAGATCAGAAAATAGAAACGTGACATGGCTGGGAAAGAAGTAGAGAGGAAAAACGGGATTATCAAAACAAGGTAGAAATTTCTAAAGTAGGATAGTAAAAGTACAACGAAAAAGTAAATAAAAAGTATATTTGGAATGTAGCAGAGAATAAAAGTGCAGATAAGTAAGACAAACAAACCTCCACCTTTAAAAATGTAAAAGGTAAAAAATTCCAAAAGAGATGCGTTTTTCACAAAATGTTCGCAACAAATTATTCATGAAATTATACGAGTAAAAGTGACCTTAACCTAAATGGAATACACTATATTTCGATTCCTTATATATCAGAGAATCATTTAAAAAGGAAAAGATCAAGAGTACTTTAGAATACCTTAGTTTTGGAGTTATAATAGTAATTCTTTCCGTCGTTCGTTGTGACCAATGACCAGTCACTACCCGACAACTTCTCCCTGTAGCCAGCCAAGGAAGGACAGAAAAAAGATTATCCATGTTGCGATTACCATGAGGAAATCAAATTTATCCATGTTATGATGTAAGAATGTCCAATGTCAAAAATATACCACCAAGTGCTCTTCATCCATTTCCCAATGAGCATAAGATCAGGATAGATACAAAATGTCACAAAAGAAAGAATTTTGGTCATAGAAGAAAACTAAAAAACTCAACCATATGCAATAAAATCATAGGATCGGATAAGTGTCATCCACAATTAGAACACCAAAAGAGAGCATCTTCTATGAACTCTAATAGTATATGGCATCAACCAACTATGGAAAAGGAATCTTAAGGAACCTGGCACAAGCTTAAAAAAATTACACAGCTTCCGACATTTAGAAAACATGGAACCATATGCATAACAAAAAAAATTACTGCACTCAATGAGGCTCTAAAGTTGAAGCTATTATCATCTTTGAGTCTGCCTCAGTTCAACAATGATGACCTAGCTATCATTATTATATGCCTTATTAGATTGAATCCTTAACATACCTTCCCAAAATCTATACTGACAAACTTCATCAGGTTAGAATGAAGAAGATAAATAGAAGACATTTCTATATCTACATCCCTCTTTACACATGATCATGCATATTTATCCATTTTTATGTAATGGGTGTATAACAGATGATAGAGAATTTTCTTAACAGATGACAGATCCAGCACTAATGTTTAAAGCCCAAGAGATGATGCATCCTTCTTTCCAAATTGAAAGCACAAATCAGTCTTTCAGAAGTATAGTATAACTACAAAGCCATATCCAACCAATTCATAACCTCAAATTTTAGATCAAAATGAAAAGAGGTTAGCCTAAAGAGAAATCCAAAAGAGGCATGGAACAGATCAAAACAACTATAGTAGGAATGACAAAGTAATAACTCTAAGATCAATTCAATGTGCTCACCATGAAACTGCAGTTGGCTGTGCAATTGCTTCATCCTGTTTATGCAATAAGAGAAACGCACCCCCAACCCAAGAAAGAGAAATCAGCATCAAGCAGAAATAAAGTGCTTGTTGGGTGATAATATGAAAGTGCATCAAGTAAGGCATGTCAAGTTTGAATATGTGGGCTTCATCTGCCTTTCAATTGGCATTTCCTACATTGACACGTCAAAACAATCTAAAATACCCCCTGGATTTTTCACTTCTCAAATAAGTTATTACTAAACTGCATCCTGAAACGCATCTCAAGTTTGAATATGTAGACTTCATCTGCTCTCTAGAGGTGTTTCCTACATTAACATATCCCTAGAATTTTAGCTTCTCAAATTGGTTATAACTTAATTGTCTCCCGATCAAAGTAGAACTGAATACTAATGCTCCCTATTGTATGATAGTGTGGGGATTAAAAGCAAATAAGAGATACCAGGGAACCGATTAGAATTACAAAGATTACATAACCCACAACTTTAAAAAATTCTCTGATAAATTCTTATACCTTTCCCTTGAAAGACACGGGCTTTTCGTATGTTGATTCGCTAGTCACTGCATTGTAATAGTAGACAGCCCCTGAGTCAGTTCGGTGAGCACTCCATGCTTCCACCTGATTAATGGAAGGTGTTATCTCCTCCTTACCCACACCATTCTCGCCTTTGCTACTTTCTGAAGAAAGAAGTACAACATTAGAAAGCAATAGCCAAACACAGGGTTTGAAAACAAAAAAAAAACAAGATTATAAAAGGTGTAAGAGACCTATTCCAGGTGGTAGAACGTCTTTTTGAATTGTTGCAGGCTGACTTCCAGACACAGTATTATAGGATACAGGGCCTGGGATGGTACCTCCAACAGAGACCTGTGACCCAGGAAGTGGAACAGGAGACATGCCATGTGGTGCCAAAGAGAAAGGCACAGGGTAAACAGGAGCATATGGAACATACTGTGGCCTGGAGAATCCCCCCACTTGAGGGGACCAGAGAGCTTGAGATGAATTACCAACAGCAGGAGGCATTGAGTGCTGAGGAGGAAAAGTTTGGGGATGAAAAAGAGGATTTGATGACAGAGGAGCTGTGGGTACAATGGGTCTCAGAGAGGAACTAGAAATATTAGGAGGTGAGGGCAATAATGGACGTGAAAGAGACTGTGCAGATGAAACTGGCAGTC
This sequence comes from Limonium bicolor, assembly GCA_023374045.1. Classification (NCBI taxonomy): domain Eukaryota; kingdom Viridiplantae; phylum Streptophyta; class Magnoliopsida; order Caryophyllales; family Plumbaginaceae; genus Limonium; species Limonium bicolor. The sequence goes on from CM041781.1 coordinate 180,302,446, forward strand.
CAGGGGGAGCAAGAATGTCACGGGTTGAAGGTGTAGCCAGATATGGGGAAAGTAAGGGTAAACCAGGAGTTGAGATTAAAGGCGGACCCAAGTTAGCAGTAGCTGCTGGATAGTTAGCAGGTGACTGTGAGGATGAGGTAGTTGCTGGCTCAGATCTCACACCACCAAATACATCCTGCAAAGAAAATAAAATGAAAGTGTGAGAACTTATGACCATCAGTTCCATTTCACTCTAAAGTACACCCAGCATAAACATACAGAGATAAGTCAGTCATGCATATCTTCACTCATACAGTTGTGAATCGCATGAAAACTAATATCCAATGTTCAACTCCAGCAGCTAGTGGTTAGTAGCCAGAACTAAGAGATGCAGAAAGGCATCCAAGTAGGCACCTTTCTTGGAGATACATCTGTATGAGTAGTTGAAGAGATTCCACCATATGAACAGTTTCCAACACTTGGAGCAGAATTCTCCGGGACAGGAGAAGGTAAGGTGGCTGGTGCCTGAGACACTGAAGAAAAAGTTGTCTCAGGAATGAAGGGAACTGGATGTCTAGATGGTGACTCTCCAGGAGCAGGAAGCTGTGACATGGTTGCAGCTGATGATGGGTTCTTGTTCTCTTCTGGGTTGCTGAGAGTAAAAGGCTGCAAAAAGATGCAGGAATGGTAAATAATACATCCAGATACAGTGACAGAGTAGTTCACATCAGCTCCTACTCTATAAAAGTAAAACAAGGCCCAGAAGTAATGAAAGGACAACTGCTAGTGGGTATATATGGAACAGGTTGTGTTCTTTTATTAACTTAAAGGAACTAAATATCTAGTCAGACTTCTATACCCGTGACATCCCTACAAAGAAGTAGAGGGAGAGAGATCAGGGATGGTGATGACTTTGACAGCCATTGGCTTCGGTAAGATGATGAGGAGCTATGTAGGTGTTTCTTGGTTATGCTTCATGCTCAATTCTTGGGTGAGGTGTACTATAGTCTTCCATCCATGGCTAATATATTGTTAGGACTGGGGTTTGAACGGCTTATTAGCTAAGCTTGGGGGTTTAGGGTAATTGTTAGTTTTGCATTCACAAATAGATGGCTAAGGGATTAGTGGGGGTATCAATATATTGTAACCAAGAAAGTTTGGCCTCTTAGGCGGATTTAGGAGGGTGATACTCCTCGAATTGTATCACATGTATTAGAGCTCTCTCTTCTGGGTGGTAATGAGAGTTTGAAGGTGGTTACACGAAGTAACAACACATCGGCAATGGGATCTTCCGACTCGAAGCTTTTGATGGTCAAGAACCAATTGAATGAAGTGGTCGCTGGCTCGGCTGGTCCTTCCGTGACAGTCACTGGATTGTCAGGTTTCCCGGCAATGGTGGAAAATCTCGTTGTAGTCATGGCGAATTTGCAGAAAGGATTGCACGCGACGGAGAGGAACTAGTGAAGAGGTGTCTTGTAGGACAAATGAGGAAGGTGATTTGCAAGATTAAGTTACCGATCTTACGGGTGAAGATCCACAGGGCTGGCTACATAAGGCGGAGAGATATTTCGCCCGTAGCAACATTGGTGAAGCATATAGATCGGCCAGTATATGTATGGAGGAGGCGGGTTTGTATTGGTTCGAATGGTTGGACAACTACGTTGGCCTTCCTTCCTGGTCCGATTTCAAGGTCCAATTACTGGAACGTTTTGGGTCCTCTCTTAGCAAGAATTGTCTAGATATTCTTTGCTCTCTCCAACAGAATACCACGGCGGAGCCGATTTGAATAATTCTCCGCGCATCTCAAGAATGTCCCCGATGACGTGCTGCAAAGTATTTTCCGGAACGGCTGGAAGGATTCGATCAGGGAGAATTGGAACTGTATGAGGCGGCCGAATCACAGGAATTGATGAAGGTTTAGAGGAAATAGACACAAGGCCTAATTCGTAACCCTAGCCTCCCGTTTGGGAAAGATCGATCGAATTCAACTTCAGGTGGCGGGGGAAACCGTTTTGTCGGCTTCACCTTGCCAAAATCGACTCCAGATGCTGGTTCACGATTGTCGGGGAACACTAAGCTGCTGGGAGACATTACCAATTCGGCATCAAGCACCGCCATATCAGCGGATTCTGGGATATCTACTGCTGGTTCTATTTCTCTCCGTCATCCGACTGTGAGAAATATTTAAGATGCTGAGATGAATCGTTGTCGTACTTTGGGGTTGTGTTTCCGGTGTGGAGGTAAGTGGAGCCAATCTCACGGATGTCGTACAGCGAGGCTGCATTTCTTCTCACGGATGATGGTGAGGGGACAGAAGAGGCGTTTGAGATCTCACCGGTGGATGTAGTAGCGAATGATTGTTTCGCGGCTGCGTATGATACTCGAGTGAATACATTTTTCCCACCTTGAGGACAAGGTGGTGGTTTAGGGGGGGAGAGATGTTAGGACGAGTGTTAGTACAGGTTTACTAGCTAAGCTAGGGGGTTTAAGGGTAATTTTTAGTATTCATTGCACTTATCTAGTATATATAGATGGCTATAGGGTTAGTGGGGGTATCGATATATTGTAATAAAGAAAGTTTGGCCTCTTGGGAGGATTTAGGAGGGTGATACTCTTCGAATTGTATCATATATCCCTTTACATGATTAACTTCATTTCGTTGTAGCATCACAGTCTGTTTTTGACCACTTTGTCTTTAACTTGAGCACATTACAAGAGATACAACCTTTTCAAGTAACACCAATATCAAAATTCTAGCACACCAAACCTATAAAAGGCATCCTTTCAAAACTTTTTGATAGAAGCAGTTAAAATACAAAAATGGGCTCACATGAGGAGAATCCATTGATTTCCAAATATCTTTTTGTACAGAAATCATTAGGCCTAGCAAAAAAGGAAGCATGGTATAAAGCAGCAGAAAGAGTAGGTTGATTGTGTCAGGGGGATCAGCCCTCCTTTGAATCTCAAAGACGATCAGAATTCGTTTATAACAGACTTAGTAGTATAAGCATATGGATAGAATATAAAGGATTTACAAGCTCCAGGTGAGCACACAAAATTCAACTGCAAGCACAAGTCGTTATAATTTCTCAAAGTTGCACAAACATATTCATAAAATCTCAAGGTAATTCACACCATAAAACATTCTCCAAACATCTGCATTCTGCATACTTTTCATTTGATAAAGATGTACAAGTGTAAAATTATCAGTAAGGGCCAAGGTCACATACAGAAGAGCCAGGAACCTTAACTTGATGTGCTGGGGAAGAAGCTGGGGAATTTGGCATCATCACCTACATTAGGCGAATCCATTGTTAAACATGATCTTCTGCATCCCAACCTCATCAAAGTGATAACAAAATATAACAATAAATATTAATTTCAGTAATAAAGAGATAACTAACAAGATTGTTAAAGGATGGTTGAGTGATGCCCATGGAAGAGTTTGGGTTTGGAACAACACCATACGTAAATGACTCTGGATGAAGGATATATGGAGGACGTGGAGGTAACTGCCCATGCACCCTGTCTTTCACTGAAAATTTAGCAATGGTTGTGCACGTGGGTTCACTTAAAGTTGGAGAAGTAGAACCACGTGAAGTTGTAGGGCGGACAGAGACTTCAGATGTAAATCGTTCCTCTTGCATTTGCCTATAGAGCAGAGGAATTAGACTGCTTTATCCATCAAGTTTGAGAAGCTCAACTCCAGGATATTTAACACTTTGAGAGTAAGGGACATCACATATAAGGGTTCTGGTTTCTAAGTGTAGACAAACATTGAGTGGTAGATAAGTTTCTGAATCCGTCAGTTGCATTCTTAAAACGAGCATTGAATCTAGTCATTAATTGCTATATTGAACTTGAAAATGAGATCATTCATGTTGATAGGACCGTTGAATTTGCGGAGGAGCGAATCTCCTTCAAAAATATGATTATTAACTTCACCAGAAAAAATTTCCCACTGGGCAGTGAAGTTGGAAAATTCTTAGTAGAAGAAATAAAAATCCCATTTTGCACAAGGAAAGGGCTCCACAATTTCCACTATTCCCTTCCCCGGAGCCGTATTGTAACTTTCAGTTCCTCTAAACAGGTTCAAACAGTAATGCCGGTAAAACCCTTAAATCCTTGTGGAGTTGCATCCTTGACGCGAAGATTTCCTTACCTCCGTCCAGATATATATTTTACACATCAATAAGCCAAACAGAAAGCAGTCGATCCCCACGAAGCTTCTACTACCACCCATCCCCATGTTTCGTGTCGGGAAATAAGATATTAGAAGAAGGGTTTTGCAGAGAAGGTAGGGGAGAAAAGTAGAAACACGAAACTAGTCTTCCCAAGGACAAAGCTTACCGTTTATATGAACGAAGGAGTCGCGAGCGGCGCAGTGTCAGCGTTCCGGGAACTGAGACAAGCAACGGTAAGGAAGCGGTGAGGTCTGGACGAGGAAGTGCGTCAAAAAACTTTCGCCTCGATCGTAAAAGTTCTCAAGCGAGCCCGCAAGACGCTAGAGTCTAAACGGTCTTTCTTCTTTTTATTCTTTCCGGGAAAACCTTTTGACTTTGCATCTCCAGGATATTTTTTTTTTGTTTTTGAAAATAAGTAGGGTACATGCAAATTGACACCAGTTCTCTAACCAGCAACCTACACATGTCTTTTCTAGAATAGAGGTTGTTTGATTGTCTTCTTCTTCACATTGATAGTGAGTACTCACTCACCATCACCATAACCACCGTCATCGGCACCGCCGTTGGTGCTAGTGGCACAACCGTCGTTTTCGGCGTCGTCTGGTGCGCAGATTTCATTGACAGTCATCGGCTCCACGGAGCAAAGATTAGATGCTTCTGCTCTTGCAACAACATAGAAGATGGAAGCTTTGTTTGCATAACCCACCAAACCCACAAAATTTAAAGAAACTAAAAAACAAACTATACACAGCAAGAAACTCCCCTAACCGGAGAGAAGACAAGAAACTAAAGAGTCTAATTATTAAGCAAAAGAACATATAGAGACTAGATGTAGAACTACTAAGCAAAAACATGATGACAAGAAAGAAAGCTAGAACAAGAAGAAGGAGATATGAGAGAGCGTTTTCCCTCTCATGGACTACATTGTGCTCTCAAAATATTTTTGGGCCATCTCCGGGATATTTTGATGTTAAGTTTTCAGTTTTCATAAAGTATTTACATATTTCTTTCGAAATAATGCTAAGTATGATATAATGCTTATATATAGATAACATTAATAGTTTTATATTTTATTTTCAAAATAAGATAATTTTATATATGTGAGATTATGCGGTTTGTGGACTCTTTTAGCTTTTGTCATCTTTGGTAATTCTTGGCTACATTAAAGATAGCTATATTCAATGTACAACCAACAATGAAAACATGTATAATGGGTAAGGAAAACTTGTACAATAAACAATTATACTTAAAATACTACTTTTGTGTACAATATTTGTTATATAAGTAATATACATATTTTATAGGTGTAATGTACATGTTTCGTCTACTACATGTAATGTATCTATCTTTGGCTACATGTGGATGTAGCCAAGACATATTGGCTAGTTTATGAAAGTTGTTTTGATAGCTGCTTATGAAAGTTGTTTTGATGTGCCGATTCCATAATTTTTTTCTACTTTATTCAAACAGCTGCTTATGAAAGTTGTTTTGATAACTAACATGAATTTCAATGTCGCACCAATTTCTCATATGTTTTATTCCGAAAGCTGCATTTGAAAGCTGACCAAAAGCAGATAATTTTCTACCAATATAACAACATCTAAGACAACTGTGTATCAGATATATTTGTAAATAATGTACTGTTCAGGTTGGCCTTTTTTGAACTTTAAGATAGTTCGTTTAGCTTTGAATTTTGTGACAACTTTTAGCTTATATTTTTTGTATCTCACGTTATTTAAACTTGAATTTAGTCCAAACAAATACAATAGTTAAAAAAAAATGAATCAGTATTAAACAATTGATTTCAAATGATGTCATAATTTATTATTAATACTATGTGTATATTGTGATTTTTTTTCATATACTGAATAATAGACAAAATGATCATTTTCTAATGTTGTGTAGTAGATAATTTGACAACACGTATTGACCCTCGTTTTTTGATGTTATTTCAATTTTCTATTCTTTTACTGTTTTAGTCTTTCTCCATTTTTAAGGTTTTATTATTATACTGTGAACTATTTCATTTTCAATAGTTTTTCTAACATATTAAGAATTATTTATATTAATTTTTCATGGACATATGCAACTAATACAGCTTGTGGTATTCTTCCACTTTTTTATAATATAAAATACATGTAGTAAGTGCAGATATAGAATTTGAATAAGGTGTTGATAAATAATAAATGTGTCAACTATGAAAGTAGGTATACTTTGAACACCTAATTATATCAAAAATTGTCTAAAATAATAATTAAAGAATTTTGGATTTAAAAAATAATAAAATTAGTCAGTATTTGTAAGTGGCAATCCTTTGAACTAAGATCACTTTTTGTTTAACTAATACAATATTAGTTAATTACTGCAAGTTTAAGGGTGTTAAAAGAACACCGATAGGATTAGCTAAGTTTTTCCGATTGATTGCTTTGGTATTG
>CM041781.1:180309543-180393115 GCA_023374045.1 Limonium bicolor
GTTAAATGTGATCGTCATAACAGTGGAAGAGCCTGTTAGCCTAACCCCTGTAATTGTAGTACACCAGTCAGCAAGAAGCTAGACTTGGTTAAGGTGAGAAGATGTTGTGAAACCATGAAAATTTTCTTTCAAACTCAGATTTACTCAAACCCTTTTCTTTTCAAAACCAGATTTTCTTTCAAACCAATACTTCCTTCTAACCTTCTTCTAAACCAAACCAGTAAAACCAAGGGCAGTTGATAAGAATTCAACAATGGATACACTTTCCTCGATTAAGTTCGGGAAGCATGGAATGAATATTGTCACGGGACAATATAAGGGAGTTGACAACAGAATACTTCACCTAGGCGTGTGACGAACACTACGAGTGTACCAACTGAATTGTGGGACGACCACACTCCGATAGGAGCTTGTGGGCCTGACAGACCTACTTATGGGTTAGTTAGGTAAGTAGCAATGTATCAGTATGGTACCCCACATATGTACACGAGTAGAGTCCGAAACACGGGAAGTAGTCGACTCTGTACTACGGTCAGCAGTATAAGTCAAACAAGAACTAATGATTACTATGAATGGTTGAAGATAAGGAACTCAGTTAAGTTAACGAGATTAAAAGGATTAGTGAATTCCTTCCAAGGAAATGTTTAAGAGTCAGGAGGTGCGAAGTGCACTAACTGAATGTAAAGACATCGTATATGACTTAAGGATCCTCAGGGATAAACATGTTAGCTGGAACGGTGACCCAGCCTGTACATGGCAAGCAGATGCCTAATGGGACACATTAATGTGCAATGAACGGATGAAACTCCCAGAATGAGTACCTACACTACCAGGAAGTGTCGATCTTCACAGGAGAAGATAATAAGCCAGTTAAGAACGCAAACGGCATGGATAACTCGATATATCATAAGTACGAACCAGATGTGATGGCATGACTTAACAACACCCAGGAGTAATCCTTGAAGGGTGTTCGCATCAACAGTTGTTGCAGGAAATGACGTGACAGAAACACGAGGGTTGAAACTAACACCCAGTTTAGACATAAGATGTCAGGAGACGGACTGACAATCCTAAGGGGCATCCCATGAAAGGAAACGGAATGCAACGACCTTGTCATGGAGCTCAATTAATATCCAAACCATGTAATGTTGTACAGAGAAGTACATATGTGTGGACAGCCTACAATGAGCACAGCTCAAGCAGTAAGGCTTATAAGCCACAAATAAAATGTGTTATGAAAGTTAGATTGACTGCAAAAGTTTATGTTATATGAGTAAATAGAGTGGTAAATGAACCACTGCATTAAGAGTGGGGATACCTCTCGATATTGTGAGACCGCAGGAGCGGTAGTTATGTGTATCAAGCCCAAGAAATATGTTAAGGATGGACGATGTTATTATTGAAAGAGAGCAGTTAGCTTAGTAGTATGTGTGTATAAAGTGAAGCACCGAGCTAAATAACATCGGTTTGAGACTCGAGTGAGCAACGCTCCAGGAGTATTCAGTAGTCATCCAAAAGAATGACAACCATAATACGAGTGATGTAAGTATATGCGTGGAAGTTAATGTGACAGTAAATGCGATGTAAGTTAGTGTTATACAATAAGCACGGTGCGCAGTAAGCGACCGTTGTATAAGTGTTGTTAAATAATGAGGTGGCAGATAAGACCAGTTATGAGTTAAACTCAATGGACATGCAAGCAAGTGATGATACACAGACTGGGCAATAAGCCAATGGTCAGTACTATGTGATAAGGAACTCAGTGTGAATTCCATGGCGAATCGCATAAGGGATTTACTGTCAAGAGTTTACGCCTCTGCACTCTGTATGACTGAGTGTTTTGGTATTGCACTTGTGCAGTAATGATCGAGTGGGATAGCTAGGAATTGGAAACATGTTAATTGTGGAGGAATAATGTTATAAAGGCCGATGCATAGGAAATGCAAGGCCGCACCAATAAAGGAGTACTTGTACAAAACCAATGTGGAGACATGATTAACAGTAAGTGACTACAGTAGCACTAACTGCCAAATATCGGTATGGAATATACCCCAAATGTTGTAAATAGCTGAGAGAGCACTACACACTAGGTAGTAGCTCAATCTCAACCGACAGTAAGTCGGAAGGGAACAAGTCAATCATTGTGAAATACATAGCTGTATACACAGTAAATTGTTATGGAAGTGGATAGAAAGTTTATAACTCACCGAATTCGCTAACGGTAAGAGATACCACGCGTCGGTTGAGAAACCATTGTTACCAAGATGAAGGTGACAATTGGGGATGTACAATACAGTAAGAATAACAAATGGAGCAATTAAGCTCTACAGTTATTAGAGTTTCGCAGCAGAAACTAGTGAGCCAGTGATTCAAGTGTTGAATGTGCATGGTGAACATGAGTGAATGGCTAATTATTAACGCCTAGAAGCCTAACAAGCCAGAATCGAAACCAACTAAGAGTTTAACAAACTCCAATGAGAATTCTTGGTTTAGGAACTAAACCGCCAATATGGTTAAGATCCTCTAATCAGAATCCATTGTGTAATAGACCGCGTGGAAGTTAAAACACTTCACGACGGCAGAACATTTAAGCCAATGTTTAGTGATTGATTACGTGGGCGTAATCCCTTTTAAGGGGGGTAGAGCGCAAAACCACTTAGTGTATATTACCGTACAAGAGTACGTAGTGTATGTGACTTATATTGTGCATAGCACAAATTAATTGTTTTTGATGATTGGTGTGTGTGTGTTACGTAAACATACGCATTCATTCATGGTTTAATTGTGGTAATTGCGCACAGAAGATGCGAATACCATTGTGATAAGTGTGTGTATTTGTTAACAGTTGTGTGTGATAGTACAAGTGTGGGGAGTAGAGAACTCCCGGGGGAACAAAAGCCCCGACAGTGTATAAATGTGAAATGGTGTGTTGTATTTTGATAAAATATATATGTATATATATATACTATATAATGATTCATGAAAGGGCATGATACCGACATAGAACCTAGTGAGAATAAGATTCCCTAGGTAACAACATTAAAGTAAATGAAGGTAACTGATGGGCGGAGTTCTATCCCTTGGAGATGTTATGATCATGACTAGAATGATTTAAAAGATAGAAAATTGGAAATGAGTGATTTAATTGATGCTTGAAAATGAAGTGGGGGTGGAACTTGATTTGCATGTGATCAAGGGAAGCCGAACACAAATTGGAGTGGAGGGATAGTTCAACATTGATGCTGATCACATCAGGTTGGATGACTCTTGAAACTCCCTATAAGTGGTCAGAAATAACCACGCTAAGAAAAGAAGCAAAGAGCTTAAGTTGGACTTGGAGTTGTGTGTGTTTTCAAAAGGATTTTCAATTGGTATTTATAAAACGTTGATGGATACTTTACATAATTAAAGTTTTCTTACTTAACCTCACAAGGAAAAATTTCAAATTTAAGTGATTGTTTTAATCTCCCAAAGGCACGGGGACGGAAGGTGTCCATCGCGACCGGGTTCTGCGGGATCACAGTGTATGTAAAGATATTTTTGATTGCTATACATGCTATGACATGTTGTTGGTATGTGTAATAAATTTATTTTGACCTTGAGTTTCTAAAGTGTATGTTATCAAGACCTATGAGTCTAAATGTGTTGTGTTACATAGACCTATGTGTCTAAAGGTTGTTATGTTACCCAAGACCAGGGTCTAAGGGTTGTTATGTATGTGTAAATGTTGTTAAGATACCCGGACCATTGAGTCCGAGGTTATCATGTGAATATGTTATGTTATGTATGGATGTGAATGTGTTGCCCGGACCATTAAGTCCGAGGTTGTAATGTAAAGTGTGCTTGATTATGAAGTTTATTTCTGTAAGTAATCCCCGTATTCTAATCTAATGATGTGTGGGAAGTGTGAACTTCGAGGACGAAGTTCTTTTAAGGGGGGTAGATTGAAATACCCCAAACCTTGATATGTTGATAAACATTTAAACTATGGTATGTAAAGGCTAAAAAGTGCCTTAGAAACATCAGTGAACAATTTAAACCATAGTAAATGCAATAAAGCACTAAGATACGTTTGAGCAAAAACATGCTCTAAGCTATGAGCGAACTTGGTTAGGACCCAAAGAGCCTACCAAGACTTAATAAAATTTAATTATGATTTTATAAGGCTAATTAAGTCCTTAGGAAACCTTGGTAGACAATGAAACCAAACAAAACATAAATAAATACCTTAAAGTTAATATGGGCTAAAATGTGCTCTAAGCTTGGGATAAATTTGTAAAAAACCTAATGGTCATACCTATACCTTATAAATATGTTAATGAACATATTAAATCAATTACCAAAGAAAACCAAGCTTGAAAACAAGTTAAAACACAAAATGTGCTTTAAGGAGTCTTAAAGCACGTTTTTGAAAAATTGTCTTGTAAATGAGTTTTGAATGGCTAAATGTCCATCATTACTCTTTAATTAACATGTGTACTATATAGTATCACATTTGGAAGTCTATATCATGGGAAATCAAAAATTTCACTTCTATGTGCCTTGTTTTTGTGAATAGTGATTTTTATAAGCTAGTTTGTAACATATGTTGTTATAAGTAATTAAATTGGTCAACAAAGACTATAATACCCTTCTAATTAAATGGGGCCGGTTTTTTCAAGGTGTGAGTCACCAACTTGTAAAAGAAATCAAATAAGTAAAGTAAAGCTTAAAGTAAAGTACTATTTTGCTTTTTACATAAATATCTTAACAAAGCAAATTATCTTCATTCTCTCTTTCCTTCTTGTATTCACACGGTTTCTTCATCTTCTTCTTTCCTCCATTTACGATTGCTATGGCAACATCTCTTCTCCATCTTCATTTCCTTGCCAAATCCAACTCCATGCTCCAAATCAAATTATAAGACTATATTTGTCTTAGTTAGACCAAGCTCTACACTTCTATCTTTTAAAATCTTCAAGAGCTCAATTTTGGTGCCATGAAGATTCACCATTGAAGGAGCTTGAGCTCACCTTTCTACATATTATTACTCTCCTTTGCTTCTAGGTAAGGAATCTCAAAGAAAAATCAAGTTTCCTTCATGTTTTTGCCTTAACCGAAATTGCACATTAATGGTGCTCTTGGTGTGACTTTGTTCTAGCTTCATTCCAACCTTTCATGGACTAGGTGGAGTCCTCTCTTCATAGATATTCAATCTCTCTTCAAAGATCAAGGTAAAACAACTACATTAATGTTTTTGAAACAATGTAAACCTAGGGTTTACAATGAGTTTAAGCTTGAAGCTTGTATACTCATTTCATTGCTTGTATATGTGTAGTAGTTGACAAGGAATCAAATACCTTACCGGTTTTATAAAAAAAGAAAGAAGTTTGAGTGGAAAAGAGGTAAATATACTAACCTAATGTGGTATAATGCCTTAGGAGAAATGAGCTTATATTGCTTGTTAAAATGATCTAAGGAGCCAAAGGTGAATGACCTAGTGAAATGCTCTCAAGGAGTTTATTAAGGGCATATGTATTGTTGGTGTATTTGCAGGTCAAAGGCATTATTTATGTGGGAAATTCAGTGTTTATGGTTTATGCAATTTAAGGGCCTTAGAGCCATGTTATTTAAGGGCCTAAGTGCCAAGCAATTTAAGTTATGCACTATATTGTGATGTAGTGCTAAATGTGTGAAGTTTGTGTATAAAAATGTGTTTGATGGATTTTAGGTGTTTTTGAATGAAATAAGGTAAAAACCTAAGTGTTTGGATGTGAGTATATACAAGAGAAGCTATGGCAAAATTTGGAAAATGTGTAAGAAGTTCTAAGTGTTTTAAGAAAGTTTTGGTGAACTAGGAAGTTGTTTAAGGTTTAGGTAATGTTGATATCCAAGGAATAAGTGAAGTTTAGGTAAGATGTGAAAAAGGAGGTTTAGTTAGTAGAAAAGAAGTTTGAGAGATGATGTTAAGGTGTAGAGGAAACACCTTGGTATAGTGGTCATTATAGGTGAAATACCACCTAGAAATCTTAAGGAGAAAACATTCCAAGTGCTAGGAATTTTGTAAGTAACTTGTGAATGATAAAATGGTTTGGTGAGTGATTTAAAGAGTTTAGCATATGGCTAAAGGTGTGTTTGAAGTGCCAAATGATGTTAGAACACATTAGGAGGCTAGAGGAAAAGTTTGGAGAAAGTTTGACAAGTTTTGGACAACTTCTGGTGTTGTCCGACCCAGTGGTCCGACCCAGGGTGGGTCGGACAGCTCTGTTGTAATCACCGGTTGGAGTCTCTGGAATGGTCCGACCCAGAGGTCTTGGGTCGGACATGGGTCGGACAAGCGTATTTAAAGACGGGAAAAGTTTCTGGAATGGTCCGACCCAGTTGTGGGTCGGACGGTGGGTCGGACGGCCCAAAATTATGCAAAAAAAAAAGAAAGACAATGTTGTAAGGAGAATCAAAGTGATATTTTGGTATTAGAATACGCCTAAGTTCATGTATGAAGTTTGGGTAATTAATGGAGGTGGAGAAATAATGCAACAAGGTTTGAAAAATGCAATTTTACCAAGTCTGTAGCTTTGGTCCGGGACCTAGGTCATGGTTCAAGTCCCGGACCAGGGTGTAAAATAGGCCGAGAGTCACATAAGGATGTGGTCCGGGACTTAGGCCTTGTATAAGGTCCCGGACCACCCATATTTTAAAAGGCCGAGACTTGAGTTAGCATATGGTCCGGGACTTAAGAAGAGGACCAAGTCCCGGACCACTATAAAAACATGGTTTTAGGTTATTAAAAGATGTCTAATGATGGAGATTGATAGATAATGATGTTATAAGGTTGTGTAGGACATGTCAGGTGAGTTATAGTCACAATTTGGTGGGTGAAAAGTTGAAGTAAAATGAAAGAGTGAAACATGTTAAAAAAATGTAAAGTTATTTAACCAAGTTAACGGGGAAAGTTATAAGCATTAGACTTTAAACAAACATGTTACCCCAATGTTAATAAAAGTACATGTAATGTTGTCAGTTGTTCGAGAATTGCTCGAGGAACATAAATGGACGTGATAATGTGGACTCCGGTGACAGGTATGGTTTTCTTGCAACCTGTGTTCTACCGGATTACACCGGCTTGTATGCCAATGTGTTTTTCTGTATGTTTGCCACGTTGTAAGATAAAACATGTAATGAGTTTACAGTAATTCATTTATGTGGCGTGTTCAACTCCGATACCATTTAACCTCGGAAGTGTTAACCTTAGTTAACTGAGTCTAGGTTCACATGAGAGTTCGGTATTCGGATTAAACGACCCGAACCATGGGACGTTCTAACCACGGCTATGCGTGTGTTATTATGTGATGTGGTGTATGTGAATGTAGGGATCTCCCTTGTATGTTTAACCCAGTTGTAATACTGTATGTGTGTAGGTGTGATAGACTCCATAGTGGGGTTCTAACTAATATCTAAAGTAAGTATGTACTAACAGTGGTGAGGAATCCGGTTTGGCCGGTCGCGCGTTGTTTGGGAGAGGGTATCCTTCTTAGCCTTACCCTTCTCTTTGTTATGGTTGTTTCCCTCACGGGTTATGATCTCCCATTAGCTTATTCCAAAGCTTAGCTATTCTGACTTATGATCGGTTTAGGGGGAACATGTGTTTGTGTGGTGTGTTCGGGCCTCCAAACCTGAACCATCTTAACTTAAGTTACTCGTCTGACTATTAGGACGGTAATGAGTGTTGTTGTTGTATAACGAGCTTACCATGAGGGTGACACCATTCTCTAGGCTCACCAGTGATTTAACTATGTTTGGGTCGGTTCCTAAGAGGACCGTTCCCGTTATGTTATGTGATGTCATTGTAAGCAATTCCTATTGCGATGTTATCTTGTGCACGTCGAAACGTGGAAGTGTTGTTATGTTTTGTTATGTGAGGAATGTTATATGTTGTAAGATATGGAGTGTGTGGATCATGGAAATGAATCCCAGTTTGTGATAAGAGGCATTTAAGGATAACCCGATTTAAGGGTAAGTGTCGTCTATTAAGGAAGTAGCTCCATTAGAGGAGGAACACTCTAGGGATAATGAATACCATGAGTGACATATCAAGTAAGGATGTATTATCCGTTTGTTGAGCCCATTGAGGCGAAATGTCATGTGTTGTGTGTTTACAGTTGCATGCATGATTTAAATATAATCAATCGCATGCTAAGACGACAATTAGTTGTGCGTGGCCTGGTAGCATGTGGGCTGCGGGATTACCATACCAGCAAAGGTGCTGAGCCCCTTGGGGGCCACCCTTTCTCTTCTTTTCCTATTTCAGGTACAGAGAGCTGGAAGCCGTTCGAGAGTAGGACGGGGTATACATTGTACATGAGTAATCATTTAAGTGTATATATACAGTAGGTGTAGTAAAGACCGAAATTGTTATCGGCATCAGTTTTTAAATACTCGGTATAGTTTGAACGGTGTATGTGTTTGTTGTTGTTAATGGAAAGGGATA
This sequence comes from Limonium bicolor, assembly GCA_023374045.1. Lineage (NCBI taxonomy): Eukaryota > Viridiplantae > Streptophyta > Magnoliopsida > Caryophyllales > Plumbaginaceae > Limonium > Limonium bicolor. The sequence continues at coordinate 180,318,011 of CM041781.1, forward strand.
GTAATGTGTAGTCGCTCGGGAATTTAGCCCATCAGACCGGTACAATGTATATGTATTAGCCTTGTTAGCCACGTGGGTGGTTAACGGCGTGTAACACCAACGTTTAAGTTATTTGATGAAGTGTGTATTCCGCTGCAGATTATTGTTATGTGTTTGTTGTTGGATGGGGTGTTACAGGAGGGGTGAGTCAGTTCCCTGGAATGGAACTGGTACAACTCTCCAAAACAAAAGTTTAAAACATAACTCTTGAAACAAACAATAACTCGAAGTCAAATGCTTAAAACAAAACAGAAGAACAAGGCACATCAAAATCACCAAGTCACGATATCAAGTCAAGGATAGAGATAAATAACAAGAAGTAAAGTGAGTCAACTTAAAAGAAACCATGCCAGAAGTTAGTGAACATCCATTGCTTAAGTTAGATTCAGTTCCAATTAGGATTAGAAAGACCCAAGTAGTCACAAGGACTGGGAATGAAAGAAGATATCCAAGAACCTATAACTCAAGAGTGGATAAAACCAATTGGGAGAGATGGCCCCCACCGCCAGTCAGTTGTCACAAGGACGAGGTAAACAGACCTCCGCTGTCAGTTGTCCATATGGACGAGGTATAGCAGACCTCCGCTGCCACCGACCCGTTCTCAGTCATCGGTGAAAAGTGTGTGCACCACTTAATAGAAAGAATCCATACCCAATATATACCAAGATTGACATTTCCCATATCCCACTAGATTATTAACTGCACGAGTGCAATACCAAAACACTCAGTCCTATAGAGTGCAGAGGCGTAAACCCTCAACAGCCAATATCTAATGAGGTAACCAGATAAGAGGAACCAATGATCATGTGAGTTGTACATCCAAGGCTCAGTTAGTCAAATCAAGCTTAGTTAGTCACACAAACAGTTTCCTTTCGAAATTTATTTCAAGACAGTCGGTGTTTTCCAAAATATTCCATAAAGCCCATTAGCAAAAGTATCTGAGTATGAGAAATCGTACCTGATTAGCGCTGTAGCAGTCCTAGTAGACTCGTGCAAACATTCAACACACTCTGAGGAATATTAAGGTAGTATATCATCAATAACTTGTAGCCTAAGTTACACTTAAACAAATTCCTCACTCTTATTTCCTAAGTCTCAAATGTCTTTTAAGCCCTCACTTAAATGTTATGTGTAATCGTTGACTTATCTTAGAATGTTATATAACTCAAGGTTGTAAGACCAGGGAATGTATTTTTATTGACACTTGTTAATTGTTCCACTCTTATCCACTTTACTCATACTTAACCATAATTCCCACATTCAAGAGTTTTGAGACCCTTATATCATAAGTGCATTTTATATTATTCATCTAATCTTAGAATCTCAATAATAATTATTAAGTTCGATACATTTATTCTTACTTCAGGATAAACAACGCACTATGACTTACAATGGGTTTATCTTAGAATACTATACCATTACTTCACGATGTAACGATTATGTATTTAATCAATATCTACTAGCTCATTTTGATTAAGTTTTCCCTTAACTTAAGTAAGATCTACATCCTGTATATTGGAATCATAGTGTTATAGATGCATTTTATTATAACTTAATTGAGCTACTAAACTCAATTATCATATCCTTAATTCAAAATGACATTTTATTACAACCGTCTAACAATCTTGTCATAAGATGTTTAAATTACTTCCAATCTTGAAATAACTATATTATAATTAACTTAGACTTATCGAACTCTTACATTTAGTAGAAAGTATATTATTTGCTTTATCATTAACTATATAATAAAGTGTTTTAAGATAACCTTTTACGTATCCTTATTTAATTCCGTAACTGTTTTATTTTTACACACATTCCCGCTATAGACTATGTATAATCCTTTTATACTAAATTTTAATAAACTTATGTCTTAAATACATTTTTCATATTGTTTACAAAACCTAAGGTTTCAAAGGAATAACTTAATAAATTAATCTCCTTTATTATGTTTTAGGATGAACATTATATCTTAACATATGGTAAAATTTATCTAAGGATTAAATCCCCATTCATAAGTGAAATTGTTAATTACTTAATAAGATAATCTATTCTGAAAAATCCTCATACCTTATATTCAATGACACGTTAATATTTCCAGTTTCAAAAGGTAAATCAATATAATCCCTTACGTAACTTAGTTCCATCTAATTAAAGGTTTAAAGATTTTAAGTATCTGATTTCTATTTGCAAACCTTTTTATAAGACTTTAACTATTATGTACAACTCTTATTTATAAACTCACATTGCGAACATTGGTAATTAATGTATTTTATATGGCTTAACTAACGCCAAGAAACTTAAGGATTATTATTTAGATAAATTTCCAAAACATAGTTTAATATAGTTTTATACCATAATCCTTTTAATGATTTTATCCTAAAACATTAAGTTATATTTCAATACCATAAATGTTAAGAAATGATTAAATCTAGACTTACTAATCCACCCCACATTTAGAAGTAAAAGTATTTTATTTATTTTATTATTGTTTATATATTAAGAACATTTAGATGTAAAAGTATTACATTTATTTATTAATTATATAGTAAGTTCTATTGTGTAAAATCTAATTACAAATATTCCTAAGTCCCAACTTATTAATTACCAAACCAAATTATAGATTTACATTCTGGTCTTTGACAAATAATATTACACATGTATTTTAATATGGTTTATATAAATCTTAGAAATCCAAGATAACTCTTTAAGCTTAATTTCATAACTATAATTTAATACCACCTCATATAATATTCTCCTATTAGTATTATGTAGAGGTTTAGTTTAACTTACTAATTCCTTCGTATTATATTTCCTATAAGGTATTTAATTTTACTATGTTTACTGTGTATATATTTATATATACTAGGATTTGTACAAAACATTATTTATGTAGTTTTTATTGTATTTAATTATTTATATTAACTTCGACACACACCTACATCCAAAATATGGTTAATAAAATAAAGTATTTTCCTTAGTTTCAATTAAGTATATTAACTACCATATTATATAATTAATATAAATGTAGATTAATTTAGCTCCTTGATTTAACCTAAGTTACTATGTTATTTCTTTTACATATATGTGTAAATATATATATATATACATATATATATTCCTTAGTTTTAATTAAGAATATTAACTCCCGTATAATATAATAAATAAAACGTAAAAATAATTATATTCCTTGATTTATATAAGTTTCCACTTAAATATGTATATATACATATATGTAAATAATTTCACTTCTATTAAAATTAATACCTAAACATTTATAAACTTACTGTTATAAAATGTTAATTTAGTGTTCCATATTTTTCCCAGATTAAAAAGTTTATTAACAAACCATACTTTAATTTTTTTGGTTACATTAAAACCATATATTATAAGTTATTCTTATGAAACCTCATAAACACAATTTTTAAAACCTTTTACCATTGCCCAAAATCCCCAAATTTAATATACAGTAACTATAACATTTTAGACACATTATAAAAATTTTATTTCATAAAAATATCTTTTTAATTTAGCCAAATAATTCCAGAAAACCCGTAACTTGCAAAAATCATAACTTACGTTTAACAACTCCAAAACCATATTAATTTACATCAACATAAACTAGATTAAATAAGGAATCTATGGTTAAAATTTCAAGTCAAAATACATTCGGGAAGGTATTTAAATTAATTCAACAAGTTAGGGTTTATTTCTGAAATCATAATAAAAACTTATACTCTTAATTTGAAACGATCTAATCTCAGCCGTCCGTTTCCTATAGCTACGATCGGACGGCTGCTGAAAGCCAAGTTCATCAGCAACCTCCTCTACCTAGTCGAGTACTAAATCGTAATTATCTCACAATCTACAGAACGAAATCGAGTGATTCTTGTTTCTATGGTTTCGAAATCAAATTTTAGTTCTAATGATACCAATTTCCCCATTATAATGCAGTATTCATCGGGTTTCGATTTCTGTTTCGAAGTTAGGTTTTCTTTTCCGGTTTCGAATTCGATTTGCCAAATTCTCTCAATTTGTTGCGTAATTGGGTAAATTGATAGAGGGTTATGAACGGGAATGCAAAACAGAGTAGCATTATAGGTATAATTTGGTCGGAATCGTATTGGAGATGCGCCGGCAAGGCAATTCGAACTCGTTTTTCTGGAAAACTAGTATTTTATGTGTTGTTCAGGTAGGCAACTTCGCGGATCAACTCGGGATAACTGAGATGGATTCAATCCATAAACCTACGTCATTTTAAAGAAGACATGTAACTCTAAACATTGGTGGAAGAATCATGGAAAACGAATAACTAGGGAGAAAGTTATAGATCCACAAAGATCGGAGTTTACCATGTCGTTTCTGGAAATATTCTGGGCAAAACCGACGTGATCGAGTAGGTAACTTTAGACGACTCGCTCTCCCTATTGGTTGCGAATCAGCCTTGGTCATTAACATGAAAGTTGTAGAGGGATTTGATATCTTCAAAACAAGCTAAAGAAAACGAAATTTGGATGAGAAACGAAGAAGTTATGACGAGACGAAGTTTACCTGATTTCAGGAAAAACTGGAATTCTGGGTTGCGAAACCGCAAGGAGGCAACTTTGGATCAATTTTCCGGTCATTGTAGAAGGAGTTAGATGATGTGTGAGTAATGGTTGGAAAGAGGAAAGATGGGAGAATCGAATGAAACAGACGGCATACCAAATGGTGGAGTAGAGAAGGAGATATAGGCGTTTGAAAATCGACCCTTGAGATGCAAAAACGGTCGAAAACCTGGGACTGTTCAGTGGTAATGCCCGGTTGACTGACACGTCAGCATTTCTTAAAATTTTGGCTCTAAACTTCAATCTAACATAACTTTGGCTAGGATGATCCGTTTTCAACGTTCTTTTTATCAATCTTCTTGGTTTTCCATAACCTTTTTATTGATATAGTTTTCATGGGCTGGTTTGACCATTCTCAAAATGTCAACCCTAGAAAGGCTTAATAAGCTTCAAGGTTTCTATAATTTTATTTTGACTTTTATGATTTAAATTAATGTACAAATTATTTCTAAAATCTTTATAATATACTTGGAGTGTTTAAAATTTTCCCAAGATTTATTGACTTATAAATCTTATTATTAAATTCATAATACTTTATAATAATATATAATAATTAAGTATTAAATTGTATTCTTTAGAGTTAAATAGGAGGAATCCCCTCTCAATTAATTTCCATATTTCCATATAATATTAATACTCATAATTCCATATGATAATTTAATATTCATAATTCCTTATACTAATTTAATACTTAATAGTATGATTAAAGGTTTAATAAAAGAAATCCCCTAAATTAATTTAAATTAATTTAGGGGTATTTCATGTACTCAATGAAATAAAAAAAAAGGAAAACGAGTTTACTAATATAGCACGAATTTTATTTACACCGAGTTGAATAATAACGCTGATCTATGGCACGAATTACCACGGATGCCACAAAGGCAATAGCACTTATTGCAGGATAACTGATAACGTGAACTATTAGAAAAAAAACCAAAAGAAGACAAAAAAAAAGAAGAAGAAGAAAAGAAAAACAAAAAGGATATCCATCAAAGGGAGATTGACAAAAGAATACTTCACAACAACCGTGTGACAGACATTACCAGTTTACTAAACGAGACATGGGACGACCGCACTCCGTTAGGAGCATGTGGGTCTGACAGACTTATTTATGAGTTAGTCAGGTAAGTAGTAATGTATCAGTACGGTACCCCATGTAAGTAGACAAGTAGTGTTAGGAACACGAGAAGTAGTCAACTCCATACTACGGACAATAAGGCGGATTACCTCGAAGATGGACGAGAAGAGCCGTAGTTAAAACAACGGGCTAGTGAAATCAAGAACTTTCAACACACACAAAATAGTAGATAGTATACAGAGAAGACAAGGGAACCTTTCAAGGACGTGAAAACTAAGGATAGAAAAAGGAAAAACCCATTATGGAAAAATATTATGTAGAATCCTCATAAGGATCGAGCAAATGCTTGCAATTCAGAGGAAATCTACCAGATGATATGGATATAAACGCGTGACTACGCAAGGAGAAAAGATAAAGCTATATGATAGTAGATACCTTGCTTAAGGAACAGTGGATTTGGAATGTACCACTCACAGGATAATTCAATCATCTTATCCGTTGGACTCATGAGATATTAGCTACTGAGAGTTTACGCCTCTGCACTCTGTACGATTGAGTGTTTTGGTATTGCACTTGTGCAATTATTAATCTAGTGGGAATACGGAAGGATGTAATGGATATCAACACGAGTGTGTATCAAAAAAAAAGAAGGAGAACTACAACAGTGTGTTACTCCAGAACAAAACCACCAGGAAACATGGATGACAAACATCATCTTTGTGAACTTATGGGCTGGTACGTCTTAGTATTACAAAGACAGGTGCAAAGAGCACTAAGTACTAACAGTAGCCAATGTTATATTATACCTCAAGCTTAATATCAGTGAGAGAAGACACACACATGTATGCTAGTGATCCAAACGAGTGGATTCACAGCAATAAAAAAGAGAGGCAAACTGAGTCTATGTTCATGGGTCTGCACCTCGGTACGGAGCGAGTGGGCCCATTCGAACGAATTTGGGAGAGAGCACAAATTGTTTAGTGCCACATCCTTTATGTATTGTGAAGCCCTGAAGGGCTAGAATCACACCCGTCTCTCTGATATGAGGATACCCACGAGTTGGTAAACTCTTTGAGAGCCAAGTATCCAGCGCTCCTTGATGAGCGGCTGTGGTATACTTGTGGGGTACGGGGGTGTAACCCTTTTTAAGGGGGGTAGAGCCTCTTGGCTGTGCACATGTGTGCACTAAGTTTTGGTTGTTTAGTATGCATTGCATACAAAGAATTGGTGGTGTGCAGGGCATACAAGGTTTGTTTGATGAGTATGCATGGCATACAGTGAATTGTTTCGTATGCATGGCATACAGTGAATTGGTTTTGTTGGTTATGTTTGGTACGCGGGGCGTACGTTGCTTGGTATGTCTGTGTGTGATGTGCACTGGTATGTATGTATCTCACGAGATACTTGTTTGAATGTTGTATGTACACCATGTGTGTAATACTTTTCTCATGCTATTTGTGATATGTATTCATATTGCTTTATAGAATGATTACATATGGTATCGCCTAGATACGAAATGAATCATTAGATATGGAATGTGGAACAATGGAATTTTATGGACACCTCAGGGAGGTTGTCAGGGTTGGTAGAACTGATAGGAAATGATGGTGCTGATGGATCACCTATATCCATATATGATGAACTAACGCCACAAAGTGATGGCTATGTGCTGTATAGGCACAACACGATGTGTGTAAATGATATATCACATAGATATACATTATGGGAATAATGGGTAGTTATACATTTATATACTTACCTATTTGATTAAGAGACTTCGGGACGAAGTCTTTTTAAGGGGGGTAGATTGAAATACCCCAAACTTATAAAACATGGATTAAATACCCAATCACATTAATTAAGGCCTAAACATGCCTTAAAAGTCTACTGAGAACAACAATGGTCAACATAAAACAAGATGTTGCACCCTTTGACTGTTTAGGGTAAACAAATACCCAAATGAACTACTTAGGACCTAAAAATTTGTCCTAAGAATATTAACACATTACTAAACATACTAAAACCGTTGGAAAACACTCCAACACAAAGAACAAGCACTTTCATGCTTCAAGGTCAAAAAGAGCAAAAATGTGCTCTAAGAATACCTTAAAGGTCTAATGACCTCTAAAAGATATAAAATTGGATACCATGATCAAATATCATGTAAGGAACACAAAAAAACCGTTTTAAAAGAAAACCAAGCCCAGAAACACCTTGCGACATAAAATGTGCACTAAAACTCCTTAAAGCACGTTTTTGTGTAATCGCCTTCTAAATTGGTTTTAATTGGGCTAAAAGGTTATAAATACCTTTAAATATAATAAAATATCATATTATATGATATTAGGAATTTAATTCCAAGAATTTACAAATTTTTACAAATTTAATATAAAATATTAATAAAACCCTAAAGTGGGGCCCGTTTGGGTCAACATTACCATGAATTGGACCTCTCAAAATCGGTGAAGAGGGTCTCTTAATAGACCAAGAGACAAACCCATGTGACAATTAAATATAGTCCTTTACTTTTACATAAAATAAGGAAAAAGCATACTTTACCTTATAAAAACAAAAGTTGTCTCACCACTTGCCTTCCCATGTGAGAGCCAGCCGAATGGAGCCTCTCCTTTCCCTTGTTACACAGCACTCCAAGCAAGAAGAAGACAAGGGAGATGAGTCACCTATTCAATAATAGCTTAAAGTATCATTATTTATCTCATTTTTGAACAAAATTGGAATCAAATGATTCACCCAATCTCTCAATCATGGCCGGCTGTCCTTGCCTTGTCTCCACTGAAATGAGCCTGCAATAATCAACCCCAATCAGTCAATGGTGAGTCATCAAATCATTAAAGACATAAAATAAGGAAAAATGTGCTTTAAGGCAAAATTAGGTCATCCTCTTTCATTTGCCCATTCCAGCCGAGTTGCTCTTGCCTTGAGCTCTCATTTGGCTCCTCTTCCACCGTAGGTAAGTCTCAAAGCTCCATTGGAGAGAGCTCAAGCTCTAGGTAAGCTTCCAAGGCATAAAAATGCCCATTTTCTTCATCTTTCTTTCCTTTTTCGATTGATCTAGACTCCAACCTTTTCTATACATCTATGTAGAGTGTCTTGGAGGTTAAAGGAAGAAAATTTTCGGCCATAACAAGATCTAAGGAAGAAAGTTCAAGTTTTGACCATTTAAGGTAAAAATGTGCTCTAAGCACACACCTCTTCTTCCTTGTGAATTTCGGTTGTAAACCTTGGTTCCCTAGCCTTATTTTCTTCTCCGTTTCATGTAGATTCAGTTGGTATACCAAGATCTACAAGGAGTAGCTAGATCCAAGCCAAAAACACCATTTTTGGCATCTTAAACAAGGTCAAACTTAGCTATCTTCCAAGCTAAATTACCCACGGTTTTATACCTTGTTATTAAGAGAGTTTTGATACTTTTTTCTCTTCTGGAAAAATAGGGCCGAGATCTCACTCCAATAAACTTGGAGATTTAAGGTAAAAATTCATGATTTACATGACTTAATTACTTCTCATGGTTAGCTCATGTTTGGAGTTTAATCATGTCTTGTTTTTACATGAAGACAAGTAAATCAAGCTTTGGAGAAACTCTCCTTAAGGTGGCGAATGCAAACAAGGCCTTACCTAAGTTAAATCAAGGTATAAATCACTTAAACATTAACTTTGCTAAGTTAAAATGTTCTTAAGCTACTTCTAATATTATTGCCGTGAGAGAACATGGAAGTAAGGTCATTTTTGGCCTTAAAATGTTTAAAAAGATGGCTTAGTAAATTTATCTAAGTGATTAAGTAACATAAATGTCAAATTTAAGACATTATGTGGAAGTTTGGTAATTAAATGAAAATCTATGGTGAGGCCGAGAATTATAAGTGTTTTTGGGACATTTATGTGTAATTTTTTTTGTGAGCAAATTTTTGTAATAAGGCCATGTATTTTAGGCCATTTTATTTATGCATTTACAAGTTTTTATTTAAGTTTAGGCGATATATAATTATTACCGAAATAGTAAGGGGTTAAGTGAATTAAATTAATTTTTGGGGCTATATAATAATTAAGCCGAAAATTAGAGGTTAAAAGGAGTTTAAATAAAGTTTATAAGATTTTATAAAGTTTTGGGGTTAAATGGTAATTTTTGGAAAGTATGGGTACAAACCGTGAATAATGGAGATTAATGGTCAAGGAAATATTAAGGTGGTCAACCTTGACCATATGGTAGGTTTTGACCAAATTAGATAAGTTAAATAACTTATTTAAGGTTTATAATAAGATAAGTATTTTATTGTAATATTTTTATAACATATGTGGTGAATATGTTATTTTCGAAAATTAAGGGTGTACAATGGTATTTTAAACACCCATGGGCTATTAGGAATTTTTAGGAATTTATTGGGTTGATTTTGGAATTAAAATGAACTATATATGTATAATATATAGTTATTATGTCATTATGACACTTTGGAGAAATATAGATGGTGGAATTACAAATACCGAAAACATATGGGTTAAAAGGATATTTATAACCCTTTGGTGGAATTTGGTGATTTTTAGAATTATTAAGAGAATTTAATAAGTATGTGTATAAAATATAGTTTTAATGATATGGTAAACTATGTTTTAAATAGGGCCAAATGGTAATTATAGAATAGCACAAGGGCTGTTCAGAATTTACAAAAATAACTATAGGTTATACTCTTTTATAAGTTAGAAATGTTATATTAAATGGAATATATAACATGGTATGATTTAAGGGGTGATTTTGTAAATTAAGGAAACTATGATTTATGGAAAAGAATAATTTTCTTGTGGTGCCTAAGAGGCTATATAAAATAGTTTTGTATAAAAACTATGGGTTATAACTTATAAGTTAAAGGGAATAAAAATATCACATAGTATGATATTAGTATATGGTATAACATTACATAATGTTATGTGGTCAAAATGGGATTTAAATTAAGTTAAGGGCTATACCGAGTTAATAAGAGTTGAAAGATGAATTTTAGACTAAGGTCTATAATGTTATAAATGTTATGACAATGATATGGTTTAGATGGAATTAATATAAGGAAGGGTACTCACATAAAATAATGTGACAAACTATAAATAAATGGGATTTATAAACTAAGGTATTTATTGAATAAACCTTAGGAGTTGTAAATATACAACATAAAATGTTACTCATGTTAGGATAATAATCTTAATATAAGTTGTATAATATAATACAACTAATGGGAATAATCATCTAACATAAGATGATAAAATGTAACATAAAATATAAGAGTTTATTAAACTCATGGGAATTACCTACGTGGTAAATATATACATACACAAGAATAATGTATATAAGGTGGATATATATTTTGGTTGGAAACCATATGATTTAGTGGTGGTGGTTATTTAAAAAAAAATATAGTTATGAACTATAAGTTATGAGTTTTGGATACAATACAAAATAATAATAATAATAATAATATAATACAATCATGCATGAATACATGCAACTATAGGTTACATACCTAAATTAATTGGAAGATAAGATTAAAAGAAATATAACGAATTAAACTTAACAGTTGAAACATTATGACGTATGAGTTTTAAGTAACAAAGCCGACTGCTTTAGAGAAACCCGTAACAACAACTATAGAAAACAGGGGCGAACTATCGGGGTTACTTATTATTCGGAAATACCGGATGTAGTTAGTCATGGAGACTGACTTATAGTTTTAATACCGTTTAGATTGTACTTCTGACAAGACGCTCGACGAGCTAGCGGACTACACGGAGCGTAGGATCTTGCTGATTCATACTCCACCGTAATACGATCAGGGTGAACGGTATGTAAAGGGGTTTGATCCGAGTTGACCTAAGGTTGCTCCTTGGGCTCGGATTTGGTTGATATAACTTGTGTGTTATATGTGTGTGGTTACATGTATGTGTTTAAGTGTTGATGCATAATTATTTATGCACGGGCGTCCTACGAGACTAACACTATGTCGACTATAGATCGACTTATATAAACATACATATGCGTTGTGATGACATGACGGTTACTTGATATAATACCATGATATTAATATTAAGTATATGGTAACCTAAGTAAAACACTTAGGAACGAGTCACGACATTGTCGGTCTCTAGAGCATGGATCTCGAACATGAATATAACCTAGATTACTTCTAGGTATGCGTGAGACCCATTGGGCAGCTAATTAATAAATATATTCTCCATAAGATTAAGAGCATATCTTAAACATTATGAGAGAGAGATGGTATGAGTTGAGTTGAGTTGAGTGGAGGAATCCCGGTAGTTTACGAACTACTTGGTTGCGCATTTGTGATCACTGAGGGGTTTCCTAATTGGATTCCGCTCCAGGTTATATCCAACGAGCCCAAACTGGATCGTGGATCAGGTGGCTACGGCCTTTTTATGGACGTCTTACGAGACATAAGTGAGTCAGGGGCCTCCGGACCTCTGGCGAAATGAGCACCTTTGTGTGTACGGGGGACTACTGTCCATGGTGAGGTTATCAGGTTGTCCTAACATGACGCCCAGCTGATATTAATAATTAAACATGGTTGGATGGAGCCTACAAGGCTAAGGTAAATTAACTAAGGAAATTGTACGCTACGGCGAATGTACATTGTACATATGGATGGGGCTTGAAAGCCAAACTAAAATAAATTGACAGTGGATGGTGAACGCTACGGCGATTGTACATTGTACAATATATTGTTTATACTCGATACGTTCGATATACAAATGTTGTTTGAATACTCTATGATTGTTTGGATTGGATGGATGATTAATGTTTATAAATATTTGTTTGGATGGTTATGTATATTATACACGTTTATTACAGTATTGTTTATAACTGTAAAATGATAAAGCGTGAAACCGATCTAATAATAGGATGGTTAAAATGACAAGTGACCATTAGGGTCCAGGCCCGGCATACTACACCACATTACAGGTTGTTGATCATTGTCGGAGCTGAAGAGCAGGAACAGGGTAATTGGAGTTTTGCTTTTGTTACTACAAATGGAGATGTTGATAGCAATGAAGATGGTGTATGGTCTTATGGTAAGGTTATGTATTTTTCAGGATTGGGTAGACGCTCACTTGTCGATGTTTATGATTTATGGATTTATTATGATGTATAGGAGTTTCTCGTTATCACTGCGATTAGTGATTTGTTTATGTTGAAAGTTGGATGTAGTTTGGCTTTGTTGCTCGCATGGGCGAGTAATGGCCGGTGACACCCGAGTGAGTTTTGTAATAGTTATTTATTTTCCGCTGCGAGACGTTTTTATTTATTGCTACGTGAGGGATTATATCGTGATTGTGGTGAGGGGTGTTACATGGAGCATTAGCTCCATCCTCGAGGCAGCCTCATAACACTCCTGGAATCTAATTGGTAAGTTCTCACAAAGTTAATTGGTAATGTAATAGGTAAAGAATTTATGGCTTCCATGTTAATACCTGTATGGTAGTGTAGAGGGTAGCACCCATCGCCATCTGGATGCGAAACAATAGTCCTCCCCGGAACTTCTCGACCTTCACGGTCTCTGAGTAATCCACACCGGGATGAAGTCCAGTAGACCAATGAATCGAGCGTAGTACTCATCCACGGTCAGACCTCCCTGGGTTAATGTCTCAAACTCATGGCGCTTCTTCTGCTTAAGATGTGCTGAGTAGTACTTCCCTCTCAGTAACTCTACAAAGGCAGCCCACGAAAAGTCGGGCGTAGCCAGGTAATGGTCCTTGACCAACCTCCACCAAGTGCTGGCTGCATCCTTCAGATGGAAAGCAGCAATGACAACCTTCTGGTTGACAGGTACTTGTAAAGCCTCGTAGGCCTTATCATGTTCAACAATAAATAGCTCCAAAGCTACGGGGTCTGGTTCCCCAGAGTATGTAGGTGGTCAGGTCTCGCTAACTGACTTCAGCCAGTTCGTTTCCCTGGGCTGTGGCGGGTGGGCTGGTGCTCCTCCAATTTGAGTACCAAGCTGTGCGAGAACGGCAACAATCGTCTCTGCAACTCCTGGAATCATGGGGTCACCGTGTAACCCCCTACCGCGAACACTATAATTACCGTCCAACTCCTTATACATTCGTACTCTCGCAGCGGACACATACTCACTCAACGGCGGGTGATACAATGCCGTTAGCCACCCACGTGACTAACAAGGCTACTACTACATACAGCATCGGTCTGATGGACCGGAATATCCGAGTACTACTCAATACAATACATACTCCCATTACATACTGAATACTTCAATTCTCCATTCGATACAATACTCTATTCAATACCATACTCCATTCAATACAATACCCCACAATTCCGTACAAGATAATACACTACGCATACCGAGTTTACTAGGTTCCAAAATCAATACAATACTTCTCCCAAATTCATGCACACTTACTAGGAGTCGATCTGCTACCCATTCCTCACAAACTAGATACTTCTAATTACAAGGCGCGCCACCGGTCTCTTACCTTGACCGTATCCGCTCCGGGTACCTGCACACTAAAAACGTTCCCCCTAGGGGGTCAGCTTGCGCTGAATATGATAACCGCATACCCCGCGTACTAGCGAGGGTACGCCGACCATTTGGTCGAATACATGCAATTCATTTTGCAATACATATATATACATACATACATACATACATACTTACATGCTTTCATTCACGATACTACAACACTACCCAAGGTATACATACATACGCACAGTACAATACATGCTTGGAAGACAATACGAGTCAACCAATACTTACTTACCATCTTCCAGAATACACATACACAATACATACTCATTACATACTCACTACGCAATACGGAGATACAATCCTCCAATACATACAAAGGTCCAGTTAGCTTCATTACACACCCGGGTTAATCGGGTGTTCAATACTTTTTGCTCCAGGTCAATGACTTACAATAGTCAAGACCAATACAGATGCAATACTTACTTCTTACATACTTTACTTCCAGTTAAGTCGGTATGACCTCCGGTAGGGATTACTACATCCCACCACCGGGCTTTAGGGTGGCCCACTAATCCAGGATGCTACCCATTCAAGGGAATTGGTCCATGGAAAAGATTACAGCCAGGATTCGGATCCAACCTCTTGTGTTTCCTTATCCTCACGCGTGGCCGAAACTATATCGGACTTCTACTCATTCCATTTTACTCATTACTCAAGTTAGGAGTTAGAATGTTAGGAATTAGTAGAAGTCAGTACTTCATTTCCATACATACATACAATACACAAGTACACAATACTTACACATACTTCTCATTTCCATTCATTCATTTCATGAATTATACAAACTGATTGTTCAAGAAGATACAACAAGAACAAATAGTTCAAACACAGTTAAGTGCAATATAAATCCGATTCGTGCATTTATCTTATTGGTGATCACATAAGCACACAAATCGGGGTAACCAAGTTAGGATACAGGGCATGAAGAAATCATACCGTTCACTGTCGTTTTCGTACTACCGGATTCCTTCGACGTTCAACTATTTGATTCCTATACATACATGAAGTTGTATGATCAATACCAACTTACTCGTCCATTAATACTCTTAATGTACACCTACTACTCCTTTACATTCACACTTGGTTATAAAACCATTCTTTTCCTTATTACTCCTTAAACTTGCTTCCCTACTCATTTACTTTCTTTCTTACCATTATTACTTCATTAATGGTGTATTACTACATACATATGCATATATGTGTATAGGCATATATATATATATATGATTATTATAATCATATAATAAAACATTTTTTTTTGACTCGACCGAACTTGCAAGTCCGGTCGCAAGTTCGGTCCAAGTCAGTAGGCTACATCGTGTGAAAATTCCAGGGCCGACCGACCTTGCTAGTCCGGTCCCAAGGTCGGTCCATTCCAGTCAGTTTCATATGTGAAAATTTTAGCCCGACCGACCTTGCAAGTCCGGTCGCAAGGTCGGTCCATTCCAGTAGCTTGCATTACGGGAATTTTTCTGGCCGACCGAACTTGCACGTCCGGTCGCAAGTTCGGTCCATTTCAGAAGGTTTCTGATGGGAGAAATTTCTGGTCCGACCGAACTTGCAAGTCTGGTCGCAAGGTCGGTCGATTCCAGAAGGTTTCCCGTCTTTGTAAATCTGGGCTCGACCGAACTTGCAAGTCCGGTCGCAAGTCCGGTCCGGCCCAGTACTTCATTTTAAAATCTGTTTTTGGGTGTTTTCTTTACCCATTGCTTCCCCAATTTTTACCGATACTTCCCCACATGATTTAGCACCAATTAAACCCTCTAAATCACCTTGGTTCATCCACCAAACTTACTACTCAAACCTTACATTCACTTACACATTTTTCCTCATTTCATTTCAACACTTATACTAGTTTCCTCACACTAATGCTACAGATCTTGTTTCCTCCATTATGCTACAGATTTTTCCCTCAACACTCTCCTCCAATACTCCCTCATCCAATGCCACTCTTAGCATCTTAAATACATTAACTCACAACCTAATTCCATCCCATTTACAAACTCATATTCAAATCTGTTACAAGATACTAAACACTCCTTTTAAACTCTCCAAATTCTTCCTCTTCTCAACAGCTTAAGTCCTCTCAATCCTACACAAAATTTGACATAATCTCCCCTATAATTCTTACTTTGCTCACACATTGTTTCAACTCACAATGGCTCATTTTCACAACCTGTTTACACAACACTTTATACATAATTCAACTCCACTACAACACATAAATTCCTGCACATATACATTCACTACCCATTGTTTTCCCAAGCTTTTAAACTTCATTTAAAAACTTCAAAACTGTTTCAATACCATTTCTCATTATACTTCAACATACCTACTACTCATTACTCAGTACATCATTCATTTACTACTTCAAAAACTGTTACAATACTACATACAAAACTAGCTCAAGGTAAAGGTAATTACCTTGTGTTTCTAGTTTTCTTTCTTCCTTTTTCCTTCTCTTCCTTTCTTCTTTCCTTATTCTTTGTTCTTCCTCACACAATGCACAATACTACAACCACCATACCAATACACACTACCATTTAACATTCATTTTTGCACTAACCCTAGAATGCAAATGTTTTAGGGTTTAGAAATGAGTGTTACATTCCAATGAATGGATGAAGTTCTTGACTAGCAAGAGAACAATATTCCTAGCCCAATAAGAGAGCCAAATCGGCTGGAACAAAGAGGGCCAAGAGTTCAAAAACTGAAAATCCTTATAATGCCAATGAGAGCTAGAAATGAAGGATTTTCGAAATTCTTTTTCCCTCAATGATAAGGAGGTGAAGGTGCTTCTAATGGTGGACTTGAATCTTCAAATGGGGAATACCCATAAAAACGAAAGTTGAGCTTTTGGATTTTTGAAAGGAGGGAAATGTTCTCCTTTGCAAGGGGATTCCAATGGTACTAATTTTGTAATTTTTGGAGCAAGATTAATGGGTTAACAAGAGGAGAGAAGGTGAGGTTTTTGAGAGCTTTCTCCATTCTCCATAGCCATCGCATGAGGAAGAAGAAAATATAGAGAATAGAGAAAGAGAGGGAGATGCCAACGTGAGAGGAAGAAGGGAGTGAGGAGAGAGACTCCTTTTTGCCTTTTACTAATTACTTTTGTCCTTTAGCAAATAAGAAGAGAAATGAAGGGAGTGTGAGAGAGGAGTTGGCCGGCCCCCCCTATACACACACAATCAGATTTTATTTTTTTTTATTTGCAAAGTGGACACACCAAGTTTGTTTATTTGCATTCTTACCCTACAACTTCCCGGTTGTTACAGTTCTTACTGACCAGTACCCGTTTTCCGGAATTTTCTCGTTTAATTAATTTTATTTGTTCTAAAGATTCATTAATATTTATTAATGACTATTTCGTTGACCAAAATTGTTACGAGTCTATTTGACCCGCTTAAAGTCACGTTTTCCCGGTTTCCTCGAAAAACGTGCTTTAAGGTTCGTTTATGCTTTTAATCCATTTTAAGGATCCGTTTTTCTTCGGGAGTTGTTCTCTTACATTATTTAGGCATTATTAAGCCTTAAGAATCCATATAATACTCTAACGAGGTCTCACACCTCTTATTGTTATTTAACGCTTATTTAGCGTTTTTCGCTTTTTAAGCGTTTCTTTATTTTATTTTGGATTTATTTTTCCTTACCAATATTACTTAAGCATTATTAGGCTCTTAAATAAGGATTATAATTATCTTAATCGCAATATTTAAGTTTGGGGTATTTCAATCTACCCCCCTTAAGAACTTTGTCCTCAAAGTTGCTCAAGGTTATAGGGTTACAATGCTTGCTCATTCATACTTGTCTATGCCAGACGTCGTACATTATTCCTCCTTACAACTCCTCAATCCATTACTCAAGATTCCTACTTTCCATGCCTTACCAATGTACAATAATTACTCAAATCCACGTTACTACCAGCCATCCAGTTCCTCATTACAAAATTTAAACGTACATGTAGTGCAAAGCTATCCCGAAGCAATGCAATACACATTACAATCCCGCAGGCACTCAGGTCATCTAGACACAGGACTCTTCTATGTCCCGCTGCCCTTGGAATAATACAATACGATACTCTACTACCTTTTCAGGCATACGCTTCTAGCAAATCCTTCATCTTCAGGCTAAGGAAAATTCTTTCGCAACTACTACTTAGAAACTTTCCAAAGCATACAACTCCAAATTCCAGTTTGTATTTATTGCTTCTACCCTATGCGTGATTCTTGTGACCACTTGAGGGGAGCTTCAAGAATCGTTCGACCCTGATGTGATCAGCACCAGCGTTGAACTATCTTTCCACCCCAATTTGTGTTTGGTTTCCCTTGATCTAATCAGGATCAAGTTCGACTTCCCACATCAGATTCAACCAAACAACTAATTTAATTGTTTTCATTTTCTATCTTTTTACTCTTTCTAGTCGTGATTACGAATTCATACAACTCCAAAGGATGGAATTCAGTCCATCAATCATTCTCAATCTACTTCCCAAATACTTTCCTCGGAATTCGATGCCTAAATGCTCATTTCATCAATCTTCTCTACTTTCTTCCATTACCCTCTATTATCTCTACTATTCTGACTAGGGAATACAGTACTTATGAAATTCAGCTGTCCTCAATTTACTTCCAATAGCATACTTACGAATACACCGCTCGTGGCTACATTCCTCTACTACTCATAGTCGATCCGTACTACTTCTTTAAGGATACAATACTTGTGGAGCTCCGTCCACTACTCATTCTCCATTGTCTCAAAACAATCACCTAGGGAACTCAATTTCCTCTAGGTTCTACATCGGTTTTATACCGACTCATGCATCGTAATGCCATGTCTAAGTTCAAATAGACATACACAATAGGAATTATCATTTCCCAAAGAGTTTCTCTACTCTTCCTTACATATACTCTCACATTGGAGTTACAAGATGGTTATATTCATTCAATGGTATTCGCATCTCTTGTGCCTAATTACCACAATTATAGTATGAATGAATACGTATGTTTATCTGACACAAGTACTAATCATCAATTCGATTCTCATTTGTGCTATGCACATTATAGTTTCTGTGTTTTATTCATGAAACTTACATTAAGCGGTTTTCGCTCTACCCCCCTTAAAAGGGATTACGCCCACGTAATCTACCATATGTTACTATTAAACATTGGTTTACTCAATTCGGGCAATCTGAAGCATTTTGGCTTCACTACGATATACTATACAATATGCTCTGGTCAAAGGGTCTTAACCATGTCAATGGTTTAGTCTTTGCACCAAGAATTCCTATTGAGTTTATTTAACTCGTAACCAATTCGGTTCTAGCCTATTAGGCTTCAAGGCATTAATAGCCATTCTTTCATACTTACTAGGCGTATTTCATTTTTTTTAGCTAGGGTCCACTAGCTTCTGCTGCGCGACCCTGATAACTTGGGTTACTCACTCTTCATGTTATCGTTAATGTGCTATACATCACCTTTTTATCCCTCTATTGTGGGAATAAGGTTTACTAACAGTGTGGTATTCTTTTACCGCTGTTTGAACTCACTGAATTTTAGACTGTAACCAGCTCTTGGTAGTCTATTATACATGCTATTCATACTCCCACGATTGTTCGCTAAGTTCCTCCGACTTATTGTCGGCGAGGTTAGGTCACTACCTAGTTGTAGTGTTTCCTCTGTTGTCGATAGCTTCCGGATTACACCAGTTCTTCTGGTTCAGTACAAGTGTTCTTTGCTTGTATGACCTTGCATTCTCAATGCGTCGGTCCAAGTGACTTTCTTACATCTCCTTTCACCTTTTTATTCCAATGGAATTCACATCTTGTGATGGATAGTGTGTCTTACACTCTTCGTGCGATCTGTTGCTAAGAATGCTTGACTGGCTTATGCCATGTTTGTGGTGAAAAGAAGGATTTACTATTGTTTACATTCTCCATATCCGCAGCCATCCCATTAGTTCATTAGCTGTACAAGTGCAATACCAAAACACTCAGTCATACAGAGTGCAGAGGCGTGAACGCTTGACAGTAAGTCACTTATGTGATAGGAAGGAATATTTCTGACTGTCTTCCATACTTACTCTTCATGTCATTGTCTACTACTTCCTCATAGCGGTCGCTTGTTGCGCACCGTATTCTTACTCTTTGTACCATTTCCTTATGGTGTAAATACACTAGGAGGTTCCTAGTTCATATGTATGACGGTTGCCGTAGCGTACCCCAATGTTATTATCTTTCCATGTGGAGATATTTTATTTCGGTTTAGGTTTCATGTGTAGGTTAGCTTACCTCACATTACTTCCTCATTCATGATATAGTTTTCCAAATAACTTGGTTGGCCAAGGATGAAGTGGTTTATCAGGTTACAAGCTCTCTTGAGCGCCGGTCATTCATGGTGTGCAATGTGCACACTCATTGATTGTTTTTGACAATTACTGTCTCATAGTGCTGAGCATTGATCATAGGCTCTAGCTATGCGGTTTTACTTTTGCATGTACATTACCGGGACATCCCCCAAAACTTCAAGGGTTTTCTGGTCCCATTCTCCAATTGGAGGGTATTCAATCACTAACAATTGAAGGTTCTTGTTGAGGGGTTGTCTCCACTCGTAGGTCTCGTGACGAGGTTTACTATGTTAGTCTTTGCTTATGTACCTCCGCCATTTATACACTGGTTCACCACGTGTTTGGGTGCATAACGAGTATACTCACTCCTTCGAGCTTCGATGCTCTTAAGCGATGTGCTCCTACAGTCCACAGCCTCTCGTAGGCGTAGTGGTTTGGAAATCTCATTTCCTTATTCGTTGTTTCTCTTGGCAATATCTATATGCACGAGTTTTGTTATTATGGTAGACGGAAGCCTCTTTCTAAGGGTTCCCATCGTCACCGCATGGGTGGTTTTCTGTTAATGAGAGGTATCTTCCCTCAAGTTTCTCGTAGTGTCCAAGCGTGGACTAGGCCATTGTTGGCGTTATTACGATTCTTATGCCTCTGTGCTGCCACTGCTACAGAAGGCATGTAGGGTAATTAAAAGCTTATCAACCGTATACTAGACTGATGCTCTAGTGACAGCAACACTGAGATGGCCATTACTCCAAGCCACTCAGGATGTTGGGTTAAAACTGATGGTCCAATTGTTGATTTCTTGTCATATGAGACAATATCTCTTGCAAGTCCTATTAGTAATGGCGTGGGTTTTGCCACCGTTTGAGTTCACATAACGTAGTTGGTTGGTGGCTTTTAAGCCTCATTGCTGCAAGCTATGCTCTTTGCAAGCTGCTTATACACATTTCCATTCTTGTGTACCCCATAGGTTGGAGGTATTTACTGGGCTCCATGGTAAGTCGTGACATCACGCTTCCGTTCATAGGAGGCCCTTTAGGCAAGTTGATGCTAATCAGTGCCTTTTGTATTGTAGGGTATTTCCTATTAAGTGAAATCCCTTCGGTATTCTAACCGAATATCCGTTCTGGTTGTCGTGCTCTCTTCATGACACTTGTTCGATTGTGTTAACTCAGACACCCTTCGAGGGTTGCTCCTGGGTGTTGTTAGGTTATGCCGTTACATCCGGCTAGCGTTTATGATACGTTATCACTATACCACCTTGTGGTATTATATTTAAGCTGTTCCCTCTGGGTTATAACGTCTCCCGTCGTTGGGTAGACCGTCTATACTTGCTCCTAGTGCTTGAGACTAGGTTTGAATGTCCTCTTTGATGATGGATTATATTTGTGGTAATCTTGTAATTGCTCTTGGGAACTCTGTCCCGTTTGTTGAGCATTCTGGTGTCCACGTTAGGCGATTGCCTTACTGTGTTTAGGCTGGGTATACTTTCCAGCTGCCATGTATTTTCTTGATGTCCTGAGACATATCCAATGTCTATACTTACTAGTATGTGCTCTTTGCACTCCCTAGTTCCTATTCCTCATCTTCAGGTGGATTCTCTGAGTTCTTTTATATTTAATCGTCTGAGGTGTCCAGCTGTTCTGATTTGAACTCACTCATGGTCCGTAGGACGGAGTTGACTACTTCCCGTGTGTCGCACACTACATGTATACATACGTGGGGTACCTTGTTGATACGTTACCACTTACCCAACTATATGTCAGGCCCGCAAGCTCCTTCGGAGTGCGGTTGTCCCACATCCCGTAATTGGGTACACTCGTAGTGTTCATCACACGCCTAGGTGAAGTATTCTGTCGCCAACTCCTCTTGTATCATGGTATGATACTCACCGTAATCATGTGGGTTTGGTTTTAAAATCCAAGGTTTGAAATAAGGTTTTTGGTTTTGAAAGAAGAATTTGGTTTGAAATCATGGTACGGTGTTGAAAAGGAATTCTTCATGGCATAGCCATGTACGCAAACTTGACCAAGTCCAGCTTCCCGCTGACTGGTGTGTTCTAATGTAGTGGTCAGGCCGTCAGGCCTTTCCATGGTTTCATTCCCCTAGTTTTAGGGTGTTTATTCCTGTAGTTGTTCCATTACGGCCACAGTACACTACTATGAACTTGTGGTGTGTTAGTGCTCCCCTGCATGTTCCTGTTCTCACTGCACTTGCTGTGGCAAGTGCGCGGTACTGGTGGTTTTTGGGTAACCTGATACCGGTCACGGTATGGTTTCCACTCATAATTGGTAGTCTTGCTTACTCTTCCTTTGATCTTGTTGATCATTTACTTAGGTTAATTACTCTTCTGAGTAACTTCTCAGTGAGTTTGACATGGCTGTCATTGATCAGGGTACTTCACCAATCCTTGGAGCTTCCCCCTTGACTTGGTTGTGTTGTTCCTTGTTGCTTGTTCCCACACGTTTGTTGTGGTTACTGAGCCTGATTTGGTTTAGGCACTACGGTTGTAGTTACATCAGATTATATCTTGTGAATATTCTTGTAGCTGTCTGAGCAATGTTGGCCAGGTTTGTAACCTTTTTGGCGTTTTAGTTTTGGAGTCAGTCACTCCCGACTATGTCCTTAGCCAGCTAGCTCACCGTTGGTGGTGTTGCTTGGCTATTACTGTTGTCCCGCAGACTTGTGTCTCGGGTTTCATTACTGCTCTTGTTTCCATTTCGTTGCACGGTTAGTGCTTCTTTTCCTGTTGTTGGTTGTTTAGCTAGGTTCGGCGACTGCTAAGCATGTCGCCCTATGCTGTTGCAAGTTATAGCCTCCTTGTGGTTGGAGGTGTTTATACTACCGGCTTATTAAGTGCGGTTATTGTTGTTCAACCGGGATCCACTTCTGGGTCTTCCATTTCTTGGAATCTACCATACGTCGGTTCTTGTTTACTGTGTGATTGCTTCACAACTGCCAGATCGGGTTTTCCCTGAGTATGAGAAGGCTTTTCTTCTCTCTGGCGTCCTTTCCCAAGTTATACAATGGGGTTTGCGGTGGGCGGGACTGGTGTTGTAGGTATCCGGTACTCATCGGGAGTTCCTAACTAGCATCTCTCTAATGCTATCACTCAGCCCATAGCCTAAGCTTCTAATTCCTAACTCGGTATTTCCTAAGCTCGGTATTCCAGTCATCAGAGCGATACTTCGCTCTGATACCACTTTTTGTAACACCCCTACCGCTAACACTGTAATTACCGTCCAACTCCTTATACATTCGTACTCTCGCAGCGGACACATACTCACTCAACGGCGGGTGATACAATGCCGTTAGCCACCCACGTGACTAACAAGGCTACTACTACATACAGCATCGGTCTGATGGACCGGAATATCCGAGTACTACTCAATACAATACATACTCCCATTACATACTGAATACTACAATTCTCCATTCGATACAATACTCCATTCAATACCATACTCCATTCAATACAATACCCCACAATTCCGTACAAGATAATACACTACGCATACCGAGTTTACTAGGTTCCAAAATAAATACAGTACTTCTCCCAAATTCATTCACACTCACTAGGAGTCGATCTGCTACCCATTCCTCACAAACTAGATACTTCTAATTACAAGGCGCGCCACCGGTCTCTTACCTTGACCGTATCCGCTTCGGGTACCTGCACACTAAAAACGTTCCCCCTAGGGGGTCAGCTTGCGCTGAATATGATAACCGCATACCCCGCGTACTAGCGAGGGTACGCCGACCATTTGGTCGAATACATGCAATTCATTTTGCAATACATACATACATGCATACATACATACTTACATGCTTTCATTCACGATACTACAATACTACCCAAGGTATACATACATACGCACAGTACAATACATGCTTGGAAGACAATACGAGTCAACCAACTTACTTACTACATCTTCCAGAATACACAACACAATACATACTCATTACATACTCACTACGCAATACGGAGATACATCCTCCAATACATACAAAGGTCAGTTAGCTTCATTACACACCGGGTTGTAACACCCCATAACAATTACACACTTACAATAAACTGCAGCGGAAATAAAACCTCTTCACATTACTTAACTCGTTGGTGTTACACGCCGTTAGCCACCCACGTGGCTAACAAGGCTAATCCATATACATTGTACCGGTCTGATGGGCTAAATTCCCGAGCAACTATACATTAGTATCCCTTTCCATTAACAACAACACAACAACATACACCTTATCAACTATCCGAGTATTTATGAACTGGTGCCGACAACAATTTCGGTCTTACTACACCTACTGTATACATACACTTAAAAGTTTACCCATGTACAATGACTACCCGTCCTACTCTCGAACGGCTTCCAGCACTTCGTACCTGAAATAGGAAAAGAAGAGAAAGGGTGGCCCCCAAGGGGCTCAGCACCTTTGCTGGTATGGTAATCCCGCAGCCCACATGACCGGGCCACGCACAACTAATTGTCGTCTTAGCATGCGGTTGATTATTTTTAAATCATACATGCAACTGTAAACACACAACACATAATCATTTCGCCTCAACGGGCTCAACAGACGGATAATATATCCTTACTTAATAAGTCACTCAAGGTATTCTAAATCCCTAGAGTGTTCCTCCTCTAAGAGCTACTTCCTTAACAGACGACACTTACCCTTAAATCGGGTTATCCTTAGACGCCTCTTATCACAAACTGGGATTCATATCCATGATCCACACGCTCCACATTTTACTACATATAACATACACTACATAACAACACTTAACAGCACCTTGCACGTTTCCACGTGCACCACATAACACCGCAATGGATATTGCATCACAACAAAACACATAACATAACGGGAATGGTTCTCTTAGGAACCGACCCAAACATTGTTTACACACTGGTGAGCCTAGAGAATGTTGCCAGTCTCATGATAAGCTCGTTACATAACTCGTTACCGTCTCGTTAAATGAACGGTTAACTTAACACAAGGTGTCTCGGATATAGTGACCAAGCACACCGAAACAAACATAACAATAGTATGCCCCTGTGGCCCGACGTGAGTCAGTAATAGCCTTGGTTAAGCTAAAGGGAAGGTTGGGAACCAAATTGGAAAACAACCATAACATACAGAGAGGATCGAACCTGCTATGACAACGACCCCCATACTCACACGCGTGGCCGGAACAGACCGGACTCCCACTCCCCCCGTTAGCACTATTAGAAGTTCAACTTTGAACTTTATGAAACAATCACAAACATTGGGTTAAGTCTTGTTAGACATACACAAGGGAAGAGAGTGTCATACATTCACATACAAACATACACACAACATCACATAACCAACTCACGCATAGCCGTGGTTAGAACGTTCCTTAAGTCGGAAACGTTGTTACCGGATACCGTTCTCTTACGTTTACCTAATAGTGGTTAACTAGCCCTTCAAGCGCATTCGAGGTTACCGGTATCGGCACGTAAACATACAATAACAATAACGACTGTAAACTCGTTTCATGATTTATCTCATAACGTGGTAAACATACAGAAAAACACATTGGCATACAAGCCGGTGTAATCCGGTAGGACACAGGTTGCAAGAAAACCATACCTGTCACCGGAGTCCACTTTACCACGTCCACTTATGTTCCTCGAGCGATTCTCGAACAACTGTTTACATCACATGTTTTTATTAACATCGGGGTTTGCTTGATTATTTAATGTCTAATGCTTAACTTTCCCCGTTAACGTAGTTACATAACTTTACATTTTAACTTGTTTTACTTTTACATTTTGATACAACTTTTCACCCACTTAAATACCATTAAAACTCACCTAAATGTCCTTAACAACCTTAAACATATTATCAATCCCCATCATTACAATCATTCCATACCTTAAAACAACAATTTTGGTCCATACAGTGGCCTGTCCGAACTTGTGTCCGGACTTCCCAAGTTCGGACACAGCCGCGACCCAATACTGAAACTATACACACGTCCGAACTTGTGTCCGGACTTCCCAAGTTCGGACACAGCTCGAGAATGAGAAAATCCTTTATCCAACAGAGCCTGTCCGAACTTCCATGTCCGGACGGAAGTTCGGACACGGCAAAACATTCAATTTCCAAGTCTTTAAACACTTAACCAATTTCACCAAACTTCTCCTAAAGCCTCATAATGTTTCCTAACATCATTTGGCACATCAAACACACCTTAGCCATGTGCTAAACTCTTTAAATCACTCACC
This sequence comes from Limonium bicolor, assembly GCA_023374045.1. Classification (NCBI taxonomy): domain Eukaryota; kingdom Viridiplantae; phylum Streptophyta; class Magnoliopsida; order Caryophyllales; family Plumbaginaceae; genus Limonium; species Limonium bicolor. Next base: position 180,344,898 of record CM041781.1, read on the forward strand.
AAAACCATCTTATCATTCACAAATTCCTTACAAATTCCTAGCACTTGGGATGTTTTCTCCTTAAGATTTTTAAGTGGTAGTTCACCAATAATGACCACTACACCAAGGTGTTTCCTCTACACCTTAACATCATCTTTCAACTTCTTTTCTTACTAACTAAATCTCCTTTTACAACTTCTTGAATTCTTTTCTCAAAACCTTACTTAAACATCACTCTCCTTATTCATCAACATTACCCAAACCTTAAACAAACTTCTCCAAGACTTAAATACATCCTAATAACACTCATTGGGTTTCTAGAACTTCCAAGACAATGCCTAAATCCTTATAGCACCTTAGAACACTTAATGCACATTTTCTTCCTTAGTGAGACATTTACTCATTCCTACCAATTCCTAATTCACCCAAGTTCATTCAAGCACTTAAAACTCCTTATACATTTTACAAATTTTGCCATGGGTTCTCTTAGCACATCATCATTCCAAAACTCATAGTTGTCACCATTAAGCACTCAAGAACACCTAAAATCCATCAAGAACATTTTACACACAAACTTCACACATTTAGCACTACATCACAATATAGTGCATAACTTAAATTGCTTGGCACTTAGGCCCTTAAATAACATGGCTCTTAGGCCCTTAAATAACAAAACCTTAAACACTGAATTTCCCACATGAGTAATGCCTTTGACCTGCAAATACACCCAACAATACATATGCCCTTAATAAACTCCTTGAGAGCATTTTACTAGCTCATTCACCATTGGCTCCTTAGGTATTTTATTAAGCAAATCAAGCTCATTTTTCCTAAGGCATTTAAACCTCATTAAGATAGCATATTTACCTCTTTTCCTCACAAATTTCTTCTGTTTCCTTGTAAAACCGGTGGGGCATTTGGTTCCTTGTCAACTTCTAAACAATGTACAATAATAGAATGAGTATTCAAGCATTATGCTTCATCTCATTGTAAACCCTAGTTACACATATTGTTTTAACACATTAAGGTAATTGTTTTACCTTGGAATTGGAAGAGAACTTGAACAAGTATCAAGAGAGGACTCCTCCTAGCCCTTGGAAGATTCAAATGAAGCTAAAACAAGTAAGATAAATACACCATGGTGAGGTGAATTTTCGGTCAACATGAAAACATGGAGGAAACTTGGATTTTCCTTTGAGTTTCCTTACCTTGAAGCAAAGGAGAACAAGAATATGTGAAAAGATGAGCTCAAGCTCCTTCAATGGTGAATCTCCATGGCACCAAAATTGAGTTCTTGAAGATTTAAAAAGAGGGAAGTGTAGAGCTTGACCTAACTAAGACAAATATGGTCTTGGAATTTGATTTGGCCAAGGGAATCACAAGTTACAAGTGAAAGAAGATGAAGAATGAGTGTGGGCTGTTGGAAACCGATGGAGAGAGGAGGAAGAAGAAGACCACCGTGGGAAATGAAGGAAGGAATGAGAGAATGAAGATAACACTTGCTTTTGGAGATATTTAAGCTAAAAGCAAATAGTACTTTTGCTTTGTCATTACTTAACTTACTTATTTGTTCAAATGTGGTGAGTCACACATGAAAAACCGGCCCCATCTTTACCTAGGGTATAATAGTCTTTGATGACTCATTTAATTACTTATAACATTATATGTTACAAACTAGCTTATAAAAGTTACTATTCACAAACTAAGGCACATAGAAGTGAAATTTTTGATTTCCCATTATATAGCCACCCAAATGTGATACTATATGTACACATGTTAATTAAAGAGTAATGATGGACATTTAGCCATTCAAAACTCATTTACAAGACAATTTTTCAAAAACGTGCTTTAAGACTCCTTAAAGCACATTTTGTGTTTTAACTTGTTTTCAAGCTTGGTTTTCTTTGGTAATTGATTTAATATGTTCCTTAACATTTATAAGGTATAGGTATGACCATTAGGTCTTTTACACATTTATCCCAAGCTTAGAGCACATTTTTGCTCTTATTGACTTTAAGGTATTTCTTGTGTTTATTTGGTTTAACTGTCCACCAAAGTTTCCTAAGGACTTATTTAGCCTTATTAAATCATAATTAAATGTTATCAAGTCTTGGTAGGCTCTTTGGGTCCTAACCAAGTTCACTCATAGCTTAGAGCATGTTTTTGCTCAAACTGTGTCTTAATGCTTTATTGCATTTACTATGGTTTAAATTGTTCACTGATGTTACTAAGGCACTTTTAGCCTTTAATACCATAATTTGATATTTAAACCACATATCAAGGTTTGGGGTATTTCAATCTACCCCCCTTAAAAGAACTTCGTCCTCGAAGTTCACACTTTCCACACATCATTAAATTTGAACACAGGAATCACTTGGAAATAAACTTCCATAACCAAACACACTTTACATCACAACCTCGGACTTAATGGTCCGGGCAACACATTCACATCCACACATAACATAACATATCCACATGATAACCTCGGACTCTATGGTCCGGGTATCTTAACAACACTACACATACATAACAACCCCTTGGACTCACTGGTCTTGGGTAACATCACAACATTTGGACACATAGGTCCCCATAACATAACAGTCTTCAGACACTTAGGTCTATGTAACACAACACATTTAGACTCATAGGTCTCAATAGCATACACTTTTAGGAGATCAAGGTCAAAATAACATTTATTACACATACCACACAACATGTCATAGCACATATAACAATCAAAAATATTTTACATACACACTGTGATCCCGCAGAACCCGGTCGCGATGGACACCTTCCGTCCCCGTGCCTTTGGGAGATTAAAACAATCACTTAAATTTAAAATTTCCTTGTGAGGTTAAGTAAGAGAACTTAATTATGTAAAGTATCTATCAACGTTTTATAAATACCAACTGAAAATCCTTTTGAAAACACACACAACTCCAAGTCCAACTTAAGCTCTTGCTTCTTTATTAGCGTGGTTATTTGTGACCACTTATAGGGAGTTTCAAGAGTCATCCAACCCTGATGTGATCAGCATCAGTGTTGAACTATCCTTCCACCCCAATTGTGTTCGGCTTCCCTTGATCGCATGCAAATCAAGTTCCACCTCCCACTTCATTTTCAAGCATCAAGTAAATCACTCATTTCCAATTTTCTATCTTTTAAATCATTCTAATCATGATCATACATCTCCAAGGATAGAACTTCGTCTATCAGTCATTCCATACACTTTAATCCTGTTACCTATGGAATCTTATTCTCATTAGGTTTTATATCGGTATCATGCCTTTTTATGAATCACTATATAATATATATATATATACAAAGATATTTTATCAAAATACAACACCTGGTTTTACATTTATACACTGTCGGGGCTTTTGTTCCCCGGGAGTTTCTCTACTCCCCACACTTGTACTATCACACACAACTGTTAACAGACACACACATTTATCACAATGGTATTCGCATCTTCTGTGCGCAATTACCACAATTAAACCATGAATGAATGTGTATGTTTACGTAACACACACACCAATCATCAAAACAATAATATAATTTTGTGCTATGCACAATATAAATCACATACACTACGTACACTTGTACGGTAATATACACTAAGTGGTTTTGCGCACTACCCCCCTTAAAAGGGATTACGCCCACGTAATCGATCACTAAACATTGGCTTATAATGTTCTACCGTCGTGAAGTGTTTTAACTTCCACGCGGTCTATTACACAATGGATTCTGATTAGAGGATCTTAACCATATTGGCGGTTTAGTTCCTAAACCAAGAATTCTCATTGGAGTTTGTTTAAACTCTTAGTCGGTTTCGATTCTGGCCTGTTAGGCTTCTAGGCGTTAATAATTAGCCATTCACTCATGTTCACCATGTACATTCAACACTTGATCACTGGCTCACTAGTTTCTGCTGCGAAACTCTAAATGTAGAGCTTAATTGCTCCCTTTTGTTATTCTTACTGTATTGTACATCCCCAATTGTCACCTTCGTCTTGGTAACAATGGTTTCTCAACCGACGCGTGGTATCTCTTACCGTTAGCGAATTCGGTGAGTTATACACTTTCTATCCACTTCCATGACAATTACTGTGTATACAGCTATGTATTTCACAATGATTGACTTGCTTCCTTCCGACTTACTGTCGGTTGAGATTGAGCTACTACCTAGTGTGTAGTGCTCTCTCAGCTATTTACAACATTTGGGGTATATTCCATACCGATATTTGGCGGTTAGTGCTACTGTAGTCACTTACTGTTAATCATGTCTCCACATTTGGTTTTGTACAAGTACTTTTTTATTGGTGCGGCCTTGCATTTCCTATGCCTCGGCCATTATAACATTATTGCTCCACAATTAACGTGTTCCAATTCCTAGCTATCCCACTCGATCATTACTGCACAAGTGCAATACCAAAACACTCAGTCATACAGAGTGCAGAGGCGTAAACTCTTGACAGTAAATCCCTTATGTGATTGCAGTAGGAATTCACACTGAGTTCCTTATCACATAGTACCGACCATTGGCTTATTGCCCAGTCTGTGTATCATCACTTGCTTGCATGTCCACTGAGTTTAACTCATAACTGGTCTTATCTGTTACATTATCGTTTATCAACATTTATACAATGGTCGCTTACTGCGCACCGTACTTATTGTATAACATAACACTAACTTGCATGGTATTTACTGTCACATTAACTTCCACACATATACTTACATCATTCGTATTATGGTTCATCACTCATTTGGATGACTACTGAATGCTCCTTGAGCATTGATCATTCGAGTCACAAACCGGCATTATTCAGCTTGGTGTTTCACTTTATACACACATACTACTAAGCTAACTGCTCTCTTTCAATAATAACATCGTCCATCCTTAACATATTTCTTGAACTTGGTCCACATAACTACCGCTCCTGCGGTTCCAGAATATCGAGAGGTGTCCCCACTCTTAATGCAGTGGTTTGTTTACCACTCTATTCACTTATATAACATAAACTTCTGCAATCAATTGAATTTATATAACATATCTTGCTTATGGCTTATAAGCCTTATTTGCCTTGCGCTGGGCTCATTGTAGGCTGTTCACACACATGTACTCCTCTGTACAACATTATATGGTTTGGATATTATACTGAGCTCCATGACAAGGTCGTGCATTCCGTTTCCTTTCATGGGATGCCCCTTAGGATTGTCAGTCTGTCTCCTGACAACTCATGTCTAAACTGGGTGTTAGTTTCAACCCTTGTGTTTCTGTCATGCATTTCGTTCAACAATTGTTGATTCGAACACCCCTTTAAGGATTGCTCCTGGGTGTTGTTAAGTTATGCCATTACATTTGGCTCACACTTATTGGTATATTCTGTTAGCCACGCCCTTTTGCGTTCTTAACTGGTTATTATCTTCTTCTGTGAAGATCAACATTTCCTGATAGTGTAGGTACTCATTCTAGGAGTTTTCATCCCGTTCATTGCACATTAATGTGTCCACATTAGTCATCTACTTGCCATGTACAGGCTAGGTCACCGTTCCAGCTAACATGTTTTATCCCTAAGGATTCTTAAGACATATGTGATGTCTTTACATAACAGTTTGTGCCCTTCGCACTTCCTAACTCTTAAACATTTCCTTGAGAGGAATTCACTAATCCTTTTAGTCTCGTTATCTCAACTGAGTTCCTTAACTTCAACCATTCCTTGTAGTCTCTAGCTTTGTTTAATTTGTACTGCTGACCGTAGACGGAGTCGACTACTTCCCGTGTTTCGGACTCTACTCGTATACATATATGGGGTATCATACTGATACATTGCTACCTACCCAACTAACCCATAAGTAGGTCTGTCAGGCCCACAAGCTCCTATCGGAGTGCAGTCGTCCCACAATTCAGTTGGTACACTCGTAGTGTCCGTCACACGCCTAGGTGAAGTATTCTGTTGTCAACTCCCTTATATTGTCCCGTGACAATATTCATTCCTTGCTTCCCGAACTTAATCGAGGGAAAGTTTATCCGTCGTTGTATCCTCGTCAACTGTCCTTGGTTTTACTGGCTTGGTTTAAAAGAAGGTTGGAAAGAAGTGTTGGTTTGAAAGAAAATCTGGTTTTGAAAAGAAAAGGGTTTGAATAAATCTGGGTTTGAAAGGAAATTTTTCATGGTTTCACAACATCTTCTTACCTTAACCAAGTCTAGCTTCTTGCTGACTGGTGTACTTCCAATTACAAAGGTCAGGCTGTTAAGCCCTTCCCTGGTTATAATGTTCACACTTAACTTCGTGGTACTTTACTAAGTACTTGTAGTGATTATAAATTTCCCGAACAGCCCTGTTATAGCAGCACTTGCTATGGCAAGTGCGCCATGCTAACTGGCTATCGGTTTAACACATACCGGTTGTGGTATTGTTTTTACCCATACTGTCATCAGTGGCCTTGTTGGCCCTCACTAATCTTACTGCCTTTGATAAATACTTTTCTAGGTGATTTCTCACTGTCTTCACGTGATAATCATTGACTAGGGTGTTTCCCATTCTGGGAGACCCCTTTGTCTTAGTATTGTATTCTCTTTGTAGCCCGTTCCACGTATTTGTCGTGGTTACTGAGGCTTGTCTCTTGTTTGGGCACTACGTTGTAGTTCCTTTGTCGGTTGGTATACCGTTGGTGTATTATTTATCAACTGTGGTCCCGTAGACACTCGTCTCGGGTTTCACTAATCCACTTCTTGCCTGTTGCACGGTCGGTGCGTTGCAAGCTGGTTACTCTCGACTGCTTTGCATGTCGACCCAGGTTGCCGGAAATTCTATTCCTCTATACACAAGATCCTTCATTCGTCGCTATGGAATGCGGTTAACATTGTTTAGATGGAGACCGTCTCGGGATTCCCAGTTTTTGGGATCTACCGTGTGACAGGTTCTCCGTACCCTAAAGGTATTTAATAACAGCCATCGGGTATTCCCGAGTATGAGAGGACTTCATCTCTCTGCGTTGTTGCCCAAGTTATAAAACAGGGATTGTGGAGGGTGGGATGGATATTGTAGGTTTCCAGTAGTCACTGGTAGTTCCTAACCGTATCTCTCACGCTATCACTCAACCCTTAACCCAAAGTACTTAAATCCTAACTCGGTACTTCCTAAGCTCGGTAATTCAGTCATCAGAGCGATACTTCGCTCTGATACCACTTTTTGTAACACCCCATCCAACAATACAACTTACAATAAACTGCAGCGGAAATACAAACCTCTTCACATTACTTAACTCGTTGGTGTTACACGCCGTTAGCCCCCACGTGGCTACAAGGCTAATCCATATACATTGTACCGGTCTGATGGGCTAAATTCCCGAGCAACTATACATTAGTATCCCTTTCCATTAACAACAACAACAACAACATACACCTTATCAACTATACCGAGTATTTATAAACTGTGCCGACAACAATTTCGGTCTTACTACACCTACTGTATACATACACTTAAAAGTTTACCCTGTACAATGACTACCCGTCCTACTCTCGAACGGCTTCCAGCACTTCGTACCTGAAATAGGAAAAAGAGAAAGGGTGGCCCCCAAGGGGCTCAGCACCTTTGCTGGTATGGTAATCCCGCAGCCCACATGCTACCGGGCCACGCACAACTAATTGTCGTCTTAGCATGCGGTTGATTTTTTTAAATCATACATGCAACTGTAAACACCAACATAATCATTTCGCCTCAACGGGCTCAACAGACGGATAATATATCCTTACTTAAGTCACTCAAGGTATTCAATATCCCTAGAGTGTTCCTCCTCTAATGGAGCTACTTCCTTAACGACGACACTTACCCTTAAATCGGGTTATCCTTAGACGCCTCTTATCACAAACTGGGATTCATATCCATGATCCACACGCTCCACATTTTACTACATATACATACACTACATAACAACACTTAACAGCACCTTGCACGTTTCCACGTGCACCACATAACACCGCAATGGATATTGCATCACAACAAAAACACATAACATAACGGGAATGGTTCTCTTAGGAACCGACCCAAACATTGTTTACACACTGGTGAGCCTAGAGAATGTTGCCAGTCTCATGATAAGCTCGTTACATAACTCGTTACCGTCTCGTTAAATGAACGGTTAACTTAACACAAGGTGTCTCGGATATAGTGATCCAAGCACACCGAAACAAACATAACAATAGTATGCCCCTGTGGCCCGACGTGAGTCAGTAATAGCCTTGGTTAAGCTAAAGGGAAGGTTGGGAACCAAATTGGAAAACAACCATAACATACAGAGAGGATCGAACCTGCTATGACAACGACCCCCATACTCACACGCGTGGCCGGAACAGACCGGACTCCTCCTCCCCCCGTTAGCACTTATTAGAAGTTCAACTTTGAACTTTATGAAACAATCACAAACATTGGGTTAAGTCTTGTTAGACATACACAAGGGAGAGAGTGTCATACATTCACATACAAACATCACACACCACACATCACATAACCAACTCACGCACGCATAGCCGTGGTTAGAACGTTCCTTAAGTCGGAAACGTTGTTACCGGATACCGTTCTCTTACGTTTACCTAATATGGTTAACTAGCCCTTCAAGCGCATTCGAGGTTACCGGTATCGGCACGTAAACATACAATACACAATACGACTGTAAACTCGTTTCATGATTTATCTCATAACGTGGTAAACATACAGAAAAACACATTGGCATACAGCCGGTGTAATCCGGTAGGACACAGGTTGCAAGAAAACCATACCTGTCACCGAGTCCACTTTACCACGTCCACTTATGTTCCTCGAGCGATTCTCGAACAACTGTTTACATCACATGTGTTTTTATTAACATCGGGGTTTGCTTGATTATTTAATGTCTAATGCTTAACTTTCCCCGTTAACGTAGTTACATAACTTTACATTTAACTTGTTTTACTTTTACATTTTGATACAACTTTTCACCCACTTAAATACCATTAAAACTCACCTAACATGTCCTTAACAACCTTATAACATCATTACCTATCAATCCCCATCATTACACATCATTTCCATACCTTAAAACAACAATTTTGGTCCATACAGTGGCCTGTCCGAACTTGTGTCCGGACTTCCCAAGTTCGGACACAAGCCGCGACCCAATACTGAAACTATACACACGTCCGAACTTGTGTCCGGACTTCCCAAGTTCGGACACAGCTCGAGAATGAGAAAATCCTTTATCCAACAGAGCCTGTCCGAACTTCCATGTCCGGACGGAAGTTCGGACACGGCAAACATTCAATTTCCAAGTCTTTAAACACTTAACCAATTTCACCAAACTTCTCCTAAAGCCTCATAATGTTTCCTAACATCATTTGGCACATCAAACACACCTTTAGCCATGTGCTAAACTCTTTAAATCACTCACCAAAACCATCTTATCATTCACAAATTCCTTACAAATTCCTAGCACTTGGGATGTTTTCTCCTTAAGATTTTTAAGTGGTAGTTCACCAATATGACCACTACCCAAGGTGTTTCCTCTACACCTTAACATCATCTTTCAACTTCTTTTCTTACTAACTAAATCTCCTTTTACAACTTCTGAATTCTTTTCTCAAAACCTTACTTAAACATCACTCTCCTTATTCATCAACATTACCCAAACCTTAAACAAACTTCTCCAAGACTTAAATACATCCTAATAACACTCATTGGGTTTTCTAGAACTTCCAAGACAATGCCTAAATCCTTATAGCACCTTAGAACACTTTAATGCACATTTTCTTCCTTATGAGACATTTACTCATTCCTACCAATTCCTAATTCACCCAAGTTCATTCAAGCACTTAAAACTCCTTATACATTTTACAAATTTTGCCATGGGTTCTCTTAGCACATCATCATTCCAAAACTCATAGTTGTCACCATTAAGCACTCAAGAACACCTAAAATCCATCAAGAACATTTTTACACACAAACTTCACACATTTAGCACTACATCACAATATAGTGCATAACTTAAATTGCTTGGCACTTAGGCCCTTAAATAACATGGCTCTTAGGCCCTTAAATAACATAAACCTTAAACACTGAATTTCCCACATGAGTAATGCCTTTGACCTGCAAATACACCCAACATACATATGCCCTTAATAAACTCCTTGAGAGCATTTTACTAGCTCATTCACCATTGGCTCCTTAGGTATTTTATTAAGCAAATCAAGCTCATTTTTCCTAAGGCATTTAAACCTCATTAAGATAGCATATTTACCTCTTTTCCTCACAAATTTCTTTCTTGTTTCCTTGTAAAACCGGTGGGGCATTTGGTTCCTTGTCAACTTCTAAACAATGTACAAATAATAGAATGAGTATTCAAGCATTATGCTTCATCTCATTGTAAACCCTAGTTACATATTGTTTTAACACATTAAGGTAATTGTTTTACCTTGGAATTGGAAGAGAACTTGAACAAGTATCAAGAAGGACTCCTCCTAGCCCTTGGAAGATTCAAATGAAGCTAAAACAAGCAAGGTAAATACCACCATGGTGAGGTGAATTTTCGGTCAACATGAAAACATGGAGGAAACATGGATTTTCCTTTGAGTTTCCTTACCTTGAAGCAAAGGAGAACAAGAATATGTGAAATGAGCTCAAGCTCCTTCAATGGTGAATCTCCATGGCACCAAAATTGAGTTCTTGAAGATTTAAAAAGAGGGAAGTGTAGAGCTTGACCTAACTAAGACAAATATGGTCTTGGAATTTGATTTGGCCAAGGGAATCACAAGTTACAAGTGAAAGAAGATGAAGAATGAGTGTGGGCTGTTGGAAACCGATGGAGAGAGGAGGAAGAAGAACCACCGTGGGAAATGAAGGAAGGAATGAGAGAATGAAGATAACACTTGCTTTTGGAGATATTTAAGCTAAAAGCAAATAGTACTTTTGCTTTGTCATTACTTAACTTACTTATTTGTTCAAATGTGGTGAGTCACACATGAAAAACGGCCCCCATCTTTACCTAGGGTATAATAGTCTTTGATGACTCATTTAATTACTTATAACATTATATGTTACAAACTAGCTTATAAAAGTTACTATTCACAAACTAAGGCACATAGAAGTGAAATTTTTGATTTCCCATTAATATAGCCACCCAAATGTGATACTATATAGTACACATGTTAATTAAAGAGTAATGATGGACATTTAGCCATTCAAAACTCATTTACAAGACAATTTTTCAAAACGTGCTTTAAGACTCCTTAAAGCACATTTTGTGTTTTAACTTGTTTTCAAGCTTGGTTTTCTTTGGTAATTGATTTAATATGTTCCTTAACATATTTATAAGGTATAGGTATGACCATTAGGTCTTTTACACATTTATCCCAAGCTTAGAGCACATTTTTGCTCTTATTGACTTTAAGGTATTTTCTTGTGTTTTATTTGGTTTAACTGTCCACCAAAGTTTCCTAAGGACTTATTTAGCCTTATTAACATAATTAAATGTTATCAAGTCTTGGTAGGCTCTTTGGGTCCTAACCAAGTTCACTCATAGCTTAGAGCATGTTTTTGCTCAAACTGTGTCTTAATGCTTTATTGCATTTACTATGGTTTAAATTGTTCACTGATGTTACTAAGGCACTTTTTAGCCTTTACATACCATAATTTGATATTTAAACCACATATCAAGGTTTGGGGTATTTCACGGGTTAATCGGGTGTTCAATACTTTTTGCTCCAGGTCAATGACTTACAATAGTCAAGACCAATACACATGCAATACTTACTTCTTACATACTTTACTTCCAGTTAAGTCGGTATGACCTCCGGGCAGGGATTACTACATCCCACCACCGGGCTTTAGGGTGGCCCATTAATCCAGGATGCTACCCATTCAAGGGAATTGGTCCATGGAAAAGATTACAGCCAGGATTCGGATCCAACCTCTTGTGTTTCCTTATCCTCACGCGTGGCCGAAACTATATCGGACTTCTACTCATTCCATTTTACTCATTACTCAAGTTAGGAGTTAGAATGTTAGGAATTAGTAGAAGTCAGTACTTCATTTCCATACATACATACAATACACAAGTACACAATACTTACACATACTTCTCATTTCCATTCATTCATTTCATGAATTATACAAACTGATTGTTCAAGAAGATACAACAAGAACAAATAGTTCAAACACAGTTAAGTGCAATATAAATCCGATTCGTGCATTTATCTTATTGGTGATCACATAAGCACACAAATCGGGGTAACCAAGTTAGGATACAGGGCATGAAGAAATCATACCGTTCACTGTCGTTTTCGTACTACCGGATTCCTTCGACGTTCAACTATTTGATTCCTATACATACATGAAGTTGTATGATCAATACCAACTTACTCGTCCATTAATACTCTTAATGTACACCTACTACTCCTTTACATTCACACTTGGTTATAAAACCATTCTTTTCCTTATTACTCCTTAAACTTGCTTCCCTACTCATTTACTTTCTTTCTTACCATTATTACTTCATTAATGGTGTATTACTACATACATATGCATATATGTGTATAGGCATATATATATATATGATTATTATAATCATATAATAAAACATTTTTTTTTTACTCGACCGAACTTGCAAGTCCGGTCTCAAGTTCGGTCCAAGTCAGTAGGCTACATCGTGTGAAAATTCCAGGGCCGACCGACCTTGCAAGTCCGGTCCCAAGGTCGGTCCATTCCAGTCAGTTTCGTATGTGAAAATTTTAGCCCGACCGACCTTGCAAGTCCGGTCGCAAGGTCGGTCCATTCCAGTAGCTTGCATTACGGGAATTTTTCTGGCCGACCGAACTTGCACGTCCGGTCGCAAGTTCGGTCCATTCCAGAAGGTTTCTGACGGGAGAAATTTCTAGTCCGACCGAACTTGCAAGTCTGGTCGCAAGGTCGGTCGATTCCAGAAGGTTTCCCGTCTTTGTAAATCTGGGCTCGACCGAACTTGCAAGTCCGGTCGCAAGTCCGGTCCGGCCCAGTACTTCAGTTTTAAAATCTGTTTTTGGGTGTTTTCTTTACCCATTGCTTCCCCAATCTTTACCAATACTTCCCCACATGATTTAGCACCAATTAAACCCTCTAAATCACCTTGGTTCATCCACCAAACTTACTACTCAAACCTTACATTCACTTACACATTTTTCCTCATTTCATTTCAACACTTATACTAGTTTCCTCACACTAATGCTACAGATCTTGTTTCCTCCATTATGCTACAGATTTTTCCCTCAACACTCATCCTCCAATACTCCCTCATCCAATGCCACTCTTAGCATCTTAAATACATTAACTCACAACCTAATTCCATCCCATTTACAAACTCATATTCAAATCTGTTACAAGATACTAAACACTCCTTTTAAACTCTCCAAATACTTCCTCTTCTCAAACAGCTTAAGTCCTCTCATTCCTACATAAAATTTGACATAATCTCCCCTATAATTCTTACTTTGCTCACACATTGTTTCAACTCACAATGGCTCATTTTCACAACCTGTTTACACAACACTTTATATACACAATTCAACTCCACTACAACACAATAAATTCCTGCACATATACATTCACTACCCATTGTTTTCCCAAGCTTTTAAACTTCATTTAAAAACTTCAAAACTGTTTCAATACCATTTCTCATTATACTTCAACATACCTACTACTCATTACTCAGTACATCATTCATTTTACTACTTCAAAAACTGTTACAATACTACATACAAAACTAGCTCAAGGTAAAGGTAATTACCTTGTGTTTCTAGTTTTCTTTCTTCCTTTTTCCTTCTCTTACTTTCTTCTTTCCTCTTCTTGTTCTTCCTCACACAATGCAAATACTACAACCACCATACCACAACACACTACCATTTAACATTCATTTTTGCACTAACCCTAGAATGCAAATGTTTTAGGGTTTAGAAATGAGTGTTACATTCCAATGAATGGATGAAGTTCTTGACTAGCAAGAGAACAATATTCCTAGCCCAACAAGAGAGCCAAAATCGGCTGGAACAAAGAGGGCCAAGAGTTCAAAAACTGAAAATCCTTATAATGCCAATGAGAGCTAGAAATGAAGGATTTTCGAAATTCTTTTTACCTCAAGATGATAAGGAGGTGAAGGTGCTTCTAATGATGGACTTGAATCTTCAAATGGGGAATACCCATAAAAATGAAAGTTGATCTTTTGGATTTTTGAAAGGAGGGAAATATTCTCCTTTGCATGGGGATTCCAATGGTACTAATTTTGTAATTTTTGGAGCAAGATTAATGGGTTAACAAGAGGAGAAAAGGTGAGGTTTTTGAGAGCTTTCTCCATTCTCCATAGCCATCGCATGAGGAAGAAGAAAATAGAGAGAATAGAGAAAGAGAGGGAGATGCCAACGTGAGAGGAAGAGGGGAGTGAGGAGAGAGACTCCTTTTTGCCTTTTACTAATTACTTTTGTCCTTTAGCAAATAAGAAGAGAAATGAAGGGAGTATGAGAGAGTAGTTGGCCGGCCCCCCCTATACACACACAATCAGATTTTAATTTTTTTTTATTTGCAAAGTGGACACACCAAGTTTGTTTATTTGCATTCTTACCCCACAACTTCCCGGTTGTTACAGTTCTTACTGACCGGTACCCGTTTTCTGGAATTTTGTCGTTTAATTAATTTTATTGGTTCTAAAGATTCATTAATATTTATTAATGAATATTTAGTTGACCAAAATTGTTACGAGTCTATTTGACCCGCTTAAAGTCACGTTTTCCCGGTTTCCTCGAAAAACGTGCTTTAAGGTTCGTTTATGCTTTTAATCCATTTTAAGGATCCGTTTTCTTCGGGAGTTGTTCTCTTACATTATTTAGGCATTATTAAGCCTTAAGAATCCATATAATACTCTAACCGAGGTCTCGCACCTCTTATGGTTATTTAACGCTTATTTAGCGTTTTTCGCTTTTTAAGCGTTTCTTTATTTCTTTTGGATTTATTTTTCCTTACCAATATTACTTAAGCATTATTAGGCTCTTAAATAAGGATTAGAATTATCTTAATCGCAATATTTAAGTTTGGGGTATTTCACACCGCCTCCACCTCTACCAATACCACGCCCTCTAGTTCCCCCAGACATCTGTAGTACAGTATGTCACATAAATACTCGGTAAATTACCGTATACAACCAATAGATATTGAATTGCCTTAAAGGCTAACCTGTTACGCAATTTGCGTTACTAGACACAATATCTTTCTAAGACGAATCGTCTCATCACAATAACGTATATGTATGTTTATATAAGTCGATCTATAGTCGACGTAGTGTTAGTCCTGTAGGACGCTCGTGCATAAATAAATAATGCAGTAACTCTTAATCACATACATGTATCCACACACATAACACACAAGTTATATCAACCAAATCCGAGCCCAAGGAGCTTCCTTAGGACAACCCGGATCAAACCCCTTTACATACCGTTCACCAAGACCTAGGATGCGCAGTGTAGTCCACTAGCTCGTCAAGCGTCCTCGTCTGAAGTATAATCTAAACGGTATTAAAACTATAAGTCAGTCTTCATGACTAACTACATCCGGTATTTCCGAATAACAAGTAACCCCGACAGTTCATCCCTGTTTTCTACAGTTATTTGTCACGGGTTTCTCTAAACCGGTCGGCTTTGTTACTAAAACTCGTATGTCCAAAATATTTTGACTGTTAAGTTTAATTCATTATATTTCTTTAATCTTATCCGCCATTTAAATTTAGGTACATAACCTATAGTTGCATGGATGCATGCATTGTTATATTATATTGTATTTTTTTCATACTGTGTCATTTTCCCACCATCCATTATAGTACATTGTATTATATAATCCATTATCTTAGCAATTTATATTTGCATTCAAAACTCATAACTTATAGTTTGTAACTATTTTTTTGTAATAACCACCACCATTATAATATATGGTTTCCAACCATTATATATATCCATCCTTATATACATTATACTTGTGTATGTATATTTTTACCACGTAGGTAAATTTCGTGAGTTTAATAAACTCTTACATTATATGTTACATTTTATCATCTTCTTTTAGATGATTATTCCCATTAGTTGTATTATATTGTACAACTTATATTAAGATTATTATCCTAATATTATGTAACATTTTATGTTGTTTATTTACAACTCCTAAGGTTTAATCATTAAATACCTTAGTTTATAAATCTTATTTATTCATAGTTTGTCACATTATTTAATGTGAGTATCCTTCCTTATATTAATTTCATCTAATCCATATAATTGTTATAACATTCATAACATTATAGACCTTAGTCTAAAATTCATTTTCCAACCTTATTATTTTCGGTACAACACTATAGTTTATTTAAATCCCATTTTGACCACATAACATTATGTAATGTTATACCATATACTAATATCATACAATATGATATTTTTATTTCCTTTAACTTATAACCTATAGTTTTTATACAAAACTATTTTATATTGCCGCATAGGCATATATATAAACCTTATTCTTTTCCATAAACCATAGTTTCCTTTATTTACAAAATCACCCCATTATTTATACCATGTTATATATACCATTTAATATAATATTTTAACCTTAATATAAATATAACCTATGGTCAATATTTATAAAATACCGAACTGACCCATATATGTTCTATAATTGCCATTTGGCCCAATTTATAACATATAGTTTAATAATATCATTAAAACCATATATTATGCACATATCTTATTAAATACCCTTATATAATTCTAAAAATCACCAAATTTCACCAAAGGGTTATAAATATCCTTATTAACCCATATGCTTTCGGTATTTGCTATACCACCACATATATTTCTCCAAAGTGTCATAATGACATAATAACTATATATTATACATATATAGTTTATCTTAATTCCAAAATCAACCCAATAAATTCCTAAAAATTCCTAATGTCCCATGGGTGTTTATAATACCATTTTACACTCTTAACTTTCGGAAATAACATATATACCACATATGTTATAAAATTGTTACAATAAAATACTTATCTTATTATAAAACCTTAAATAAGTTATCTAACTTATTTAATTTGGTCAAAACCTACCATATGGTCAAGGTTGACCACCTTAATATTTCCTTGACCATTAATTCCTAATAATTACGGTTTGCACCCATACTTTTTAGAAATTACCATTTAACCCCAAAACTTTATAAAATCTTATAATTTTTATTTAAACTCCTTTAAACCTCTAAATTTCCACCTTATTAATATATAGCCCCCAAATTTAATTTAATTACACCTAATACCCCATTTCTTTTCGGTAATGCATTTTCACCACTTAAACTTAATTAAAAGCTTATAAATGCATAAATAAAATGGCCTAAAGTACATGGCCTTATTACAAACATTGGCTTACAAAATAAATTACACATAAATGTCCAAAAATGCATTAAACTTTCGGCCCTCACCATATCTTTTCAATATTTACCAATTTTCCACATAATGTCTTAAATTTGACAATTATGTTAATTAATTACTTAGATAAATTTACCAAACCATTCCTTAATCACCTAAGGTAAAAATAAGACCTTAATATCCTTGTTCACTCACGGCACAATTTATTCAAATATGTATAAACACATATTAATGTACCAAGTGAAGGTTTAAGTGATTTATACCTTGTTTTTGCTTAGATAAAGCCTTGTTTGGTTCGGCCAGCCTAGGAATAAAATTTCCAAAGCTTCTTTTACATGTTTTCAAACAGAAATTAAGACATAGTTAGTCTCCAAGCAAGATCTAACCATAAGAAGTGTTTTAATGTATATTTCAAGGTAAGATTTACCTTAGAACAACAAGGTAAGAACAAGTACTCTTCGGCCTTTTTTTACAGAAGAGTAAGAGTGTCAAAAGAGCTACTAAACCAAGGCTTAAAACCGGTATAACTTAGATTCGAAGATGGCCAATTTTTACCTTGTTTAAAATGCCAAAAATGGTGTTTTTGGCTTGGATCTGGCTATACCTTGAAGCTCTTGATAGATCCACTGAATAAGTATGTTAAGAAGAAGATTATAAGGCTATTAGAACAGGTTTTACAACCGGATCTAAAGAGAATCAAAAGATAAGTGCTTAAAGCACATTTTTGTACCTTAAGAACAAGATTGGGTTTCTCCACCTTCTTCCCTTGTTATGGCCGAGATTTGCCCTTCATTTAACCTCCAAAACAACCTAGATCCATGGATGAAAATGGTTGATGCTTAGATCCACCGAAAGAGGAAAGATTTGTGAAGAAATTGAACATAAAATGACTAATTAAGCTTACCTAGGTATCAATGTTATAACCCGTATATTCCTACCTTATATTATATCCGTTACTATGTTATTCTAGGATGGATTACATTATGACCGTCAGTTGGGACTCCGGTGGTATTCTTTTAATTGCCAAGGGCGAGGTGGTCATTACCCTTGCTGTTTAAGGTAATCAGATTATTTATTAATAAGTAAAGGAATTACTTATTTATTTCCTTCTTAATCACTTCTATTTTCCCGATCATTTATTCACGTCAGTCCATTCGTGAGGAGCGTCTCGATCGTGGTTTGAACGACAGTTACCTCTCTTCCCTTCTCTCTCTCTAATTCCTCCTTTGCTGAAGCGTTGAATGATCTACTGCAATCTGGTTGGGATCTCTGCTGCTGTGTAATCCGTTGTCCGCCTTCAGGTTTGGTTCTCGAATTTCATACTAGTAATTTAGAGCAAGTTCCTCTTCTCTGCAGTTTCTGATTTTGGATGATTGTTGTGATGAACTCAGCGATTGTGCTCTGCGTTTGGATTTGTGTTCTGCGTGTGGCTGTGCTCTGCGAATTGCTGGAGGTTCTGTACACTCGGTTTCAGGTTTGTGATGCAAAGTGTTACAGTTTTGTAATTGCAAAGTCTAGGGTTCTTCCGTGTTTCTGATTTTGGGATTATCGTTGTTGTGAGAATTCAGTAATTGTGTTCGGGTCTGGTTGGAGAGCTGTTCGGGCTGTGCTGTTGATTCAGATCGTTGTTTTCTGCTGCTAATTGAGGTAGGTGGTTACTCGATTCAGTTTGGAAGTTCAGCCATGGGGTGTTGCAAGGATTGTTTGTGGTTTTGTGTGTGGTTTCTTAGTGTTTGTTGTGATTTTGGAATGGCTAAACCCCCATGGTTTCCTGTTTTAATGTCTGATTTGGTGTGTGTGCTTAATTGGCAATTCGTGGTGTTGAATTGCGTTGTTTTTCTGCTCTGTTCGTCTTCTGGAATTTGCAGTTTTCGCACTGTCCGAGCTTTGAAGTTCGGACAGTGCGTTCTTGTCTTACTGATTTTCAAGTTCGGGGCATGTCCGAACATCTGTCCGAACATGGATGTTCGGACACACCCTCAGGTTTCTCCTCTGGTTTAAGTTCGACCTGTGTCCGAACTTCAACGTCCGGACACAAGGTCGGACCTTCCGCGTGTTTTCCCGTAAAACCCGTCCGAACATCCGTCCGAGCTTGGATGTTCGGACATTCTGAATTCCTCTATCTGATTTCAACTCGACTTGTGTCCGAACATTGATGTCCGGACACAAGTTCGGACATTTGGCTTTCTCTGGTTTCTGAGTCTCGACTTGTGTCCGAACTTCGACGTCCGGACACAAGTTCGGACACCCCTCTGTTTTCAGCGTAACTTCTTCGTTTGAACTCCGATTTGAGTGCCGTCTACGGCATTGGATTCCTTATGTTCTGTACTACTGATTTATGAGTGTTTTGGCATATTTAATTGCAACTTTGCTTCTGTTTAAGCAA
The DNA here is from genome assembly GCA_023374045.1 of Limonium bicolor. Lineage (NCBI taxonomy): Eukaryota > Viridiplantae > Streptophyta > Magnoliopsida > Caryophyllales > Plumbaginaceae > Limonium > Limonium bicolor. The sequence goes on from CM041781.1 coordinate 180,364,717, forward strand.
TCCTTCTGTTTTGGGACATTGCACATTGTTTCTGAGCCGTGAATGGCTGGGTTGAGCTATTCCGTGGTATACCATGTAGACGTCATTCTGAGTGTGGGTCATTCCCTTTCTGTTCTGTGGGGTTGACGAACACTTTGGCTCTTTCGAGTCATTTCTGCGTTGCCGAGAGACCTGGTATGGTCTATGGGTCTTCGACCCTTCTGAGTGTGTGCATTGTGTTTGTCCCCTTTCTGTTTAAGCGCTCTGACTGTTTCTGTTATGGGAACCCCCTTCTGTTCCACTCTGTTTCTGTTCTGAAAGCTTCTGGATATTGAGAATTGTGGATAAATGCATATCTTCTCCTTCTTCTGTTTTCAATTGTTTTGAGCGACCTTGCTGATGACGGTCGCTGCTTACTGGGCATAGTTGTGTGCTCATTCCCCTACTTCTAACATTTTTGCAGATTGATCAGCGAGGATCATCTTGAGTTCTGGAGCTATAGTATTTAGCTTTTATGTTCATTCAGTTTGATACTTTGAGTTGTTGTAGCCTTCGGGCCTTTTACTTTTGACTTCTGTTTCCGACTCAGTTTCGTATTTGGGATTTTGGCATTTGCTCCGCTTATTTGAGTACATTGGTTGACCATATTTATGTAAACTTCGTTTTGGGCCTTATATTGCGTTTGAGTGTTTTAGAGCCTTGCGTTATTAGGTAGTAATACGCGGCGTGTAGCACCCTTAACTCTTAGGCCGGTTTTAGGGGTGTTACAATCAAGGTGTTTTGCTATGTTCTTGGTGTGTTAGCCACGACTTGGAGAAGCCAAAGAGAGAATAGAGAGGCCTTGATTCATTGGGAAGCAAGGCAAATGAGAAAAGTAGGTCAAATTTGCCTTAATACTCATTTTTGACTTGTTTATTGTATTTTGGTGATTGATGACTCACCAAAGGGGCTGGCATCGATTATTGGAGGGGCTGGAGCCTCTCACATTTTTTGAAGGCTGAATTAATCAAATAAGGAGCCAAAGTTGGAGATATACATTAAAGTATTCAAAAGGTAAAAGTAGCCCTTAATTTATGGAATGGTGTTGGAGCTTGTCTTTTATATGTGCAAGTGGCGATTTTTAGGCTCCCTTTCATGTGTCTGTTGACCTCATGTGGTCCAGGGGTCACAATTTGACCTCTTGACCATTCTTAGTCAACATTGACTCAAACAGGCCCCCTTTTAGGGTTTTATTAATATTTTAATATTAAATTTGTAAAAATTTGTAAATTTCTGGAATTAAATTCCTAATATGATATAATATGATATATTATCATATTTAAAGGTTTTATAACCTTTAAGCCCATTAAAAACCAATTTAGAAGGCAATTACACAAAAACGTGCTTTAAGGTGTTTTAGTGCACATTTTGTGTTGCAAGGTGTTTTCTGAGCTTGGTTTTCTTTGAGAACGGTTTTTTTGTGTTCCTTACATGATATTTGATCATGGTATCCAATTTTATATCATTTAGAGGTCATTAGACTTTTAAGGTTTCTTAGAGCACATTTTTGGCCTTCTTGACCTTGAAGCATGAAAGTGCTTGTTCTTTGTGTTGGAGTGTTGTCCAACTATTGTAATGTGTTTAGTAATGTGTTAATAAGCTTAGGACAAATTTTTAAGTCCTAAGAAGTTCATTTGGGTATTTATTTACCCTAAACAGTCAAAGGGTGCAACATCTTGCTTTGTGTTGACCACTGTTGTTCTCAGTTGACTTTTGAGGCATGTTTAGGCCTTAATCAATGTGATTAGATATTTAATCCATGTTTTATTAGTTTGGGGTATTTCAGTTATGAGTATAACGGTTGACCATCAGTTAGGTTCATGTAATACCTAAAGGTCATCGAGTCTTGCAGTAGTAGAAAAAACACTTTATAACACGGTTGTTTTACTATATATGACACGGTTTAAGGGTGTGTTTTATATTGCGGTCGTATATTGTTTTGCATTTTACAACACGGTTGACACGCGTGTTATAAAACACTTTTATAACACGGTTTCAGCCACACAAACCATGTTATAAAATAGGTTGCTGCGCTGGTTATTATAGAGAGAACAATTTTATAACACGGTTACCCGTGTGAACCGTGTTATAAAGTCTCTTACCGCCAGAATTGAATAGGTTTTATAACACTGTTCTTTTCCTTAATCGTGTTATAAAACACTAGTCCGCCAAAATCAAACAAATTTTATAACACAGTTCTTATCGTCAACCGTGTTATAAAACATGTTTTTTATTTTTTAATTTTACTGTTTTTCTGTTTCACCCAAAATACTACAATGATCTATTACACACATTCAATATACAGCCACACCAGCTTGCAAAAGAGCTACTGAATTCATTTGCTATATATACTTTGTAACATTCACAAAATTCAACAATCCCTAACACTAAGTACTACAAAAAAGAAATTACCACCTCCTGTATAATTACATGATTAAAAGCAATCCAAAAGTTTCATACAGGCACCCCAAAAGAAATTACCACTGCCTGTATAATTACATGACTAAGAGCAATCCCAAAGTGACATACACGCACTGCAAAAGATTACCGCCTTCTGTCAATTCTTCTCAGACAAAGTCGACTTCCTTCATAGTGTACACTTTATAGCAGCTGCAAAATCAAAGGACAAAGCATAATGCACACTGCAAAATCATGGACAAATCATAATAAACACTTTATAGCAGCAGCAAAATCAGAGGACAAATCATAATGAACACTTTATAACAGCAAAATCAGAGGACAAAGCAGAATGAACATTTTTTAGCAGCAGCAGCAAAATCAGTGGGCAAAGCATAATGAACACCTTATAAAATCAAAATTTTTTTGAAACAACTCAATGGAACAACATTAACGCGTAAAGATAGAAAAGCAAACGACAGCTAAATCATACAAAAAACAAAGCAATAGTCCAAAACTATATCATTGCTAAGTTACAAAGACCATGTACAACACTTGTTTCCTAATATCAAACAACCAAACAAATTAATTCTTAAATAAGCCAACATGCAGCTGAAGCATAGGTGGAGCATGAACTGACTTTCCTTTGTGAGGAATTGTAAAAACAGGGTTGATTCTAAGCTCATTAAAATAATCACAGAATATGGTTTTATTTAACAACAGAGCAGATACATGCACATTTTGGAGAGTTTAAAACTGCTGAGACCATGGAATTTAGAACATTGTCACTACGGTATACAAAAACCCAGTTATAAATCAAATTTCATTCACCACATAGCAGCAGTGGTATGAGTGCGATAAAATAGCGTTGAAGCATAGCAGAGGTTCAAAGAAATCAACCAATTTTTCAACAAGCAAAACGTAAGTATCTAATAGCTGAGCAAAAATTAGTCCAATTGGATACACTGAAAGGTGCATTACTAAGTAGTAAAATAGAAATAAAAAAATGTATATCCTTTGAAAACCAAGGACTACTAAATTATGCCATTATTTGCACAACAAAGTCATCAGCAAAACAGATGTGATGCTTCCTAACTTAATAACATCTTAATACTGAAACATGTTGATATCAGGTACAAGCATGCTTATATCGTGTCTTTTTAATTAGAGACTAAGGCTGAACACGGTTAGAGAATTAAACATGCAACAATGTTTAAAATAGGCGGATTGTTCCAGAACTTTGCTGCTGTTTGAGACTATCAAAAATAGCATGGTATAACTGAACTAATTTTTGAAACAATTGTAGAAAGTATGGCATTATTGCTTAGCAAACATCGATGATAAAGAGGCACAAAAACTAGATTGTTGTGGCACCAAATCGCATTATACGGACAGTAACAACCAAGGAATTGGCCGAAAAGCATAGCATGTTATGTGACAGAAGTAGGAATCCTATGGTGGTATAAAAAAGAGTAAAAACTGATGCAATTTTTAGAATTAATCATGAATTTCAGCTGCTGAAGATATATCTATTAACAGCAGCGAAAATCAGGTACTAAGATGAATACTTTCGCGGGTTTAAATCACCTGTAACCGACACCATTAAAAGAGACTAAAACTGAAGCAAAGTGGCGGATTGTAACAGCAGTAAAAACAGATAAAGGGGGAGCATCATCCATGAGATCAAGTTGTTGTAACTAGGAGCAAAAGTCTGAAACAATTTAAGTTGTTTAATCTCCCGCATTTTCAAAGAAACAGAACTAAACAAGGCTTAACAAAGCCAATGAATATCATATTAACTTCATTTCTGTGTGATAATATCAGTCTAATGCTTATTTCAGAGTGAAAATCCAACAACATTGTAGAGAAGGAGAGTAATTCACTTTTGAGGTGCAAAAACATAGAAAAAATGACCACAAAACCAATCTATAAGACTGTCGCAAATATGCTTGTAATCTGATCAAAACAGTAGCGTATAAGAGAGCGGTAATAAACACTATAACAGCCCCTAGATTGCTCACATTTTGTTCAATGCATTGTAACAGCAGTTTAATTCAACAAAAAAAAACCTACTTTAGTACAGACAAAGTAAATTAATAAATTAAGAATTAGAAGTAGATATTCATTCTTACAAGAGAAGTGTTTGAAGACATGCCATTAGGGTTGAATCTTAGAGCTTTCTTCTTCAATTCCAACTTGTTTCTATTTGCGGTGGGCTCACCAGGTCTATTGTAGACAGCTGCACAATTTGGAAACAAATCAGTGATCCCAAACTGTATTAAAAATCTGTCTAGTATACACAACCAAACAAGAACTGCCGAACTGTTTCTTTCACTCTATTATAAACATCTTGAAGATATGACCATTGTTTATACAATACACATAATTCACTTTTATCCACATGAATTAGTTTCTGCAATCAATTTCATAATTAATGAAAACATTTTGGAAGTAGGAAAATAACATGTGAGGAAATTAAAGGGCACCAAATATGTTATCAAGTTAGTTAGCTCCTCTAACATCTATAAGCCTGATCACTTTCTTTCTTTGATTCAGGTTCAAGAATCTGTATGCATAAAGTTCATCACAATTAGTGCATCACTTGATATAATTTTTGAGACTATGAGACACAGCAAAAAATTACTACATAAACAAAATACCTCAGCAGTCTTCAAAAGGTTGTGAGACACTTCGATTACCGATGGTTCCCTTTTTATTCCACCAGAAGTCCTCAAAGTGTGCAGTTTAACCGATCATTCACAAACTCCTAGTTAGGTAGAATGGAGTGTGCGTTCTTTTGATTTCTCATTACATCTTTATCAACCTAAAATCAGAAGAGCAAATGTTGGGGGTCAAATAACATGGTATAACAGAACTAATGTTGGGGGTCAAATAGCATGGCATTAATGCTTAGCAAAGGAACATCTCTATTAAAAAGTCACATAAAACAGATTGCTGTACGGACAATAATAGCCAAGGAATTGGCTCAAAGGATAGCATGTTATGTGACAGAAGTAGGAATCCTATGGTGGTATTAAAAAGAGTAAAAAGTCGAGCAATTTTTAAGAATTAATCATGAATTTCAGCTGCTGAAGCATATAAACTGTACATTAGAAAAATAGAATAAAATATGCATAGGTAAAGTATCAAAACAGAATGAAAACCACAACAAAGCCAACACTGAACTATGAAACTACCAAACAACCGTGAGAGTAGTAAAATAACCAAAGCTACAGGTGTGTAGGAAAATTAATCAATCTAAGCAAGACAATGCCTATATTACAACTGGAGATTGTCATAATCACCAGAACTTGTCTCCGTTGCAACCGGAGATTGACGTTCAACCAAAAAGATCCACTATAGGTTCATCAATTTAGGTCAGAAGGAAGAACTCTGTACTGCTTGGAGATGGCAAAATATGATAACCTAGAAGACAACGACATGGAAGAATCGGTGTTGATACAACGACACCCATTGACAACTAGACAAGCATACTCTTCATGAAGTATATAATTTTTATTTAGAAACAACCACGGTCTCTGTATGCTGTTTTAATTTTTGAAAACAACCAGAAACTGAGAAACATTAGAAACCATAGGTGATTTATATTTTAGTTTGCTATAGAAAACACTAACCCGATAAGTTAGTTTGGACAATCCTGTAGTATTTGACCCGTAGCATTTTTCATACAGACTGCTTGATCTTGCACTTGCCGTCTATCAAAGAATATGCACATATTTTTTTGCTTGTCATATTTCAGTTTCATAAGCTTAATTACATCTGGTTGCTGTTATGCAGATAATTGATGTAGTGGAGTTAGATGTAAAGAAAAAAACAAGCATGGCACGGCAGATAACAAAGGAAATGTTGGTGCGTACCATGTATATGTAACACCCCAACTCAATCCAAATGTGGTCTCGCAACTTAACAGCATATATATATTATACATGTCACAGCGGAATTCTTTACACTCCAGGACCTTGCCACGGTCTGACTACAGAATATACCGAACAATAGTGCATTACAACCTTAACCAAATACATAATCTTCTTACAATCCTCTCACATCCTATACATCTTACTAACTCAATTGCCATACGAGTGTACATGCACAACTCGTAGGCCACACTTAACCCGTAACACTTGTCTCCCTTCTTACTCTCGCGACGGCCGCTTCCTGATGTACCTGTGTGTAGTAAAAACAGCCCTCAAAGGGGGTCAGCACGAATGCTGGTACGATCCCCTCATGGCCCCCAAGCTAACGTGGCTACGACGACTAATTGTCGATAGCATGGAGGTTGATTAGATGCACAACATAATAGTAAATGCTGTAAACAACAATCCAATATGAACAATCAAGTTCACACACAATGACGACTTAAATGCGTTCCCTTAATTAGAGAGTTAGTTATTTAACTCCTTAAGTTATGTTTCCTCTTAGTCTTAGTCCATCCTTATCTCACCTCAATCTTAATCTTATCTTAATCTTAGGAACAACCATCCTTTAATAAGGAGTGGATGTAGCTATCTTAATCTTAATATACAATCATCCTTTAAAAAGGAATGATTGTAACTTATCTTAATCTTAACTTAATCTTAATCTTAATAATACAATTCATCCTTTAAAAAGGAATGATTGTAACTTATCTTAATCTTAACTTAATCTTAATCTTAATAATACAAATCATCCTTTGAAAGGAATGATTGTAACTTATCTTAATCTTAACTTAATCTTAATCTTAATAATACAAATCATCCTTTCAAAAGGAATGATTGTAACTTATCTTAATCTTAACTTAATCTTAGAATACAAACCGTTCCTGGAGGGGAATGGTTGTAGCCTAAGTCCAAACCTGGGATTTAGGTGATCCCACCGCACCATCTTAATGCCACCTACCCTGGACGGGAATCCAGCGTAGCTGAGCCGGCAACCGGCCCTAGGCTACAAGTCCGAAGACAAGTCCTCAAGCGGAGGGCGATCTGATTCAGATACCGTCCCCCTTTTTCCTTAGCATGCATGACCGGAGATCGGTCCCGGGTTTCCTCACTCAAATTCCAGTTAGTAATAGTCTCAAGACCATGTTTGTTGGTTAACCTCTTTCGGTTCATATCGTCCCTTATTAGGGGCGTTCCTTAGTCTCACTCAATTTCTTACTAAACATTGGTTAGTAAGTTCTCACGGTATGTTTTGTTAGTTTTCAAACATCACACAACAATACAATAATCATAATATTCCGGTTGCATGCTTTATCTTGTTTAGTGAGCACACAAAAACAGATAGCACACAAGCCGAGGGACACCTCGTTAGCAAGCAGGTCACAAGAAGAACTGTACCGTTCACCGTTGGTCGTTCGGTTGCTTACTCTCTTCCGTAGTCCAAATTCCCAAGTCCTAAAACATTCATTCAGTTTTAGGTTGTCAATCACTTAACTTAATTCAACTTACTTAACCCTTAATGATCCCCACCTAACACCTCTTAAGTCTTACAACTTAATCTTACAAACTTAATCTTAAACTTTTAAGCTTATTCTTAGCTTAATCCCTTAGGTCTTTATACCTCTAATCATCATTGCCCCCTTAATGGGGTACCATTAATACCACTAAACTCTCTTAGGGTTCTCTTTTTTTTTTTTTTTTTTTTTTATGGTCCGACCGACCCACCGACCGACCCACCCCTGGGTAGGTCGGCTGCAGAGAACATCAAACTTCACAGTTTCAGCCCGACCGACCCAGACTGGGGTCGGTCCCCTGGGTAGGTCGGCTGCAGAAACTTCCCATACATTGTCAAACCTTCTCCAAATTTTTCCTGAAGCCTCCTAATGTGTTCTAACATCATTTGGCACATCAAACACACCTTATAACCTCCACCAAACTCATTAAAACACTTCCAAAGATCTTCTCAATCATTTGCTCAATTCTTACAACACTCCTAACACTTATCATATAATTCCTTACATTACCAACTTGTATCTTTACCAAAACTTCAACAACCCCCAGTGTTCCCTCCTTAACAGTTTGGGCACTTCATAAACATTATTTTCCATCTTCAGTTCATTTACCAAACTTCCTCAAGTCATCTTGCATAACCATGCACAAATTCCTCTCTTTCCATTTGTTACTCATCATTCCTAAACTCTTGGGCATACCTAAACATTTCTTGTCATCCTCTTAGCACCTTAACCTTGTTCTTCTTTACCTTAACTATACTACACCCCTCCTTGGACATTTCCACCTCCTTTTACTCACTTACTCACCATTATCACGATCATACGCTCTTTTACATTCCTAGTCATTTTCCTTGATGACTTACAACATCCTCCTACCTTTTTCACTTCCATCACCCAAGTCCACACATTACCATTCAACTAAACCTTACTAGTCCACCACTAACATCATCACACTTACACAAGGTTCTCAAAACTCTCATTGTCTTACTCTCTAGTTCATACCTAAATCTCCTTAAGGCATTATACACCTTTCCTTAAAACTTATGCACAAGTCTTACATTCCTCATATCATGATTTTGGTGTGTTCAATGCACCCATCTAAACTCTAATTTCCTCATAGGCATCTCTAGGTCATTCTAAACCTCAAGAATTCCTTAGTTAACTCATTTCCCTCAAATTCCTCATAGTGACTCCTAGTAAATCCTAGGTCATATTAATTCACCACCATCACCTAAACACTTATTTTCTACTCAAATTTCGCCATAGCTCCTCTAGTATATTATCATGCCCAAACACATTATTTTTCCTCATTCAACCATCTCACACACATCAAGTTCTTCTCATCATATCTCATCACCCAAACCAACTCATTCACACAAACTCAATATATTGCAATAATCTTAAATTGCATAGCACTAAGGCTCTTAATGACATGGCTCTTAGGCCCTTAAATGACTTAAACTTAAACACTGAATTTCCCACATATATAAGCTTTCAACCTGCAAATACACTCATCAATCTCATAGTAGTTAATGCTCTTAAAATCCACCTTAAACTTATATTACTAACTCATTCTCATTAGCTCCTTAATCACAAGTTCATAAGCTTGTTTAAGTTCTTTTTCTTAGGTTATATAACCCAATACACAATGTAAGCTCTAAGCCACATTGGTACTTATCTAAAACTCTCATTCCTTAATCTTAAACCACCATTAGGTAAGCATTTTACCTTGTTTTCTCAAGCTTATCTTAATCTCCTCCTTAGACCTTCTTCTTGCATAGATCTCGGCCACCACTTAAATTCCCCTTGCCAATGTTCTAATCAATATTCAATGACTCATATGAGTACTAAACAATACACTAACCTCAAGGAATAAAAACCTAGGTTAGAAATGTGTTCTAAGGCATAAAAGTGGATGATTACCTTTGAAGTCTCAAGGTAGACTTTGGCATTGAATGAAATAGGACCTCCACTAGTCCTTGGTGAATAAATCAAGCTAGAACAAGGCATAAAAACAAGGCCCCATGAGTAGAAATTTTCGGCCATGTACAAGAGATGATGGAAACATGGTTTTTCTTACATTTTCTTTACCTTAAGAGAATGGAGAAGCTAATGAGCTCTTCAAACTTGATTTTCCTACATCAATGGAGTTTTCTCATGGCACCAAACTTGAGCTTTGCAAGATTTGAAAAGATAGAAAGCTAGAGCTTGAGCTAACTAAGAATAATATGTGTTTAGTTTTTGATTTGGAGCTAAAATGAGTAAGTTGTTGCCAAAGCAAGGTGAAGCAACAATGGAGGCTGTTTGGGACGGTTTGGAACAGAGGAAAAGAAAAGAACCGTGGAGGAAGAAGAGAAATGAAGAAGAGAGGAGAGAGGTAGGCTAATATAAGGTATTTGCTTTTATAAAGCAAATAGTACTATTCTCTCTTTTACTCTTCTTTTCCTTTATTTGCTTAGTCATGTGGTGACTCCTCACATCAAAACCGGCCCCCCTCTTGTAGTTGGAGATATTTATGGTCTTAGTTGACCATCTCATTGACTTATGTTGACTTAGGCTTAATTTGGGCACTATTTGGCACTATTCACTAATTAGTGCACATATTCGTGAAATTTTGGTTTCCCATTGATTTAGGCTTCCTAATGTGATACTAATTAGTACACATGTTGATTAAAGAGTAATGATGGACATTTAGCCACTCAAAACTCAATTCTAAGACAATTTCTCAAAAATGTGCTTTAAGACCTCTTAAAGCACATTTTGTGTTTTAACTTGTTTTCAAGCTTGGTTTTCTTTGCTAATTGATTTAAAATGACCATTAGAATATTACTAAGGTCTTATCATGATATTTGGGTACTCACCCAAGTCTCTCCAAGCTTAGAGCACGTTTTTGCCCTGATTGCCCTTAAGGCACTTTCTTGTGTTTTCCTTGGTTTAAATTGTCTACCAATCTTTCTAAGGCATATTTTAGCCTTACTACATCATCATGATTTGATGTTTACTTAGCATACTTAGGTTTGGGGTATTTCAATCTACCCCCCTTAAAAACTTTGTCCTCAAAGTTCCCATGCATCTTATCTTATTAGAATACATGTCTTACCTCATTCCTTAGATCATATAGATCATACTTATGTATACTTAAACTCATTGGATCATTAGATCCGCCACATTCTTATACTTAAATATCACACAACATGCTTAAGCATGTATAACACTCAAAATTCTCCTTGTTTCTTTGATGATTAAAACATTCACATAATTTTCTTTCCAATGCATTCTCCCATGTCACCGGTCCGTAGACAATGGCTCATTCGTCCTCGTCACCATGGGCCAGAATACAAAACACGCTGCTCTCCATGTCACCGGTCCGAAGACAAAGGCTCGTGCGTCCTCGACTTCATGGGCGAGACTCAGTAAAAAGGTAATCCTTTTTATGAGGTCATGTGAGGAATAATTCCTCTAATTAAAAATACAATCAACTCCAATTTCATTTTATCCTAAGGCCTCTACCCTTAGTGTGATTTAATTGTGACCACTGGTAGGGAGTTTCAGGAATCATCCACCCTGATGTGATCAGCATCAGTGTAGAACTATCCTTCTACCCACCCATTTGTTCGGTTTCCCTTGATCCCTAGAAAATCAAGTTCCACCTCCCACGTCATTTTCAAACATCCAAATAATTCACTCATGTCCAATTTTCTATCTTTTTAGTTCTTCTAATCATAATCAATACATCTCCAAAGTGTGGACTCATTCCATCAAACATTCCCAATTCATCTCTTAGTAATTACCTTAAGACTTAAATCCCTACTAAGTTCTATAACTGTCCCATACCAACTTCCACTGTCTCATACCAAATAGCATTACTATTTCCTAACTCATAATCATATCAAATTGTATCTCATAATGTTATCTTATTCATATCTCCCACATAGTCTCATATTGACTCATACCTCATATATTCTTATTTCTTAAGTCTCCTTAATCCTCTTCCTTAATTCTCTTAACTTGTACTCACACCGGAGTTAACAAGATAGGTACTTAATATGTATGGTATTCACATCTTCTGTGTGCAATAACCATGATTTATCTCAAAATGTTTATGTAAAACATATTCTCAAATTATTTTGTGATATGCACACCGTAGTTTATGTACTCAGTACACAAAATACGCTAAGCGGTTTTCACTCTACCCCCCTTAAAATGGATTACGCCCACGTAATCAACATTACATGATCTTTGAACATAAGTTCAAGATGTCTAATTCTTACCAAGCATTCTAGCTTCCACGTTATCTATCTTACTTATAATTCGATCAGAAATGACTTAGTCTCTGTATCGAGGATTCTTAACGGTACTTATACCGTATTCTTAACTTAGTTTGGTCTAATCTCAAAGTAGTGGTCTGCTAGCTTCCGTTGCGCGCCTCTGATAATCTTAGTCTTAATTGTCTCAATGGACACGTGTTATCTTTATATATACACACGGCCTTAATGAGTTGTATTCGTCTATCCATTCTCCTTGAAGATCTTACGCTCATACTCTTAGTATTTTCTCGAATGTCTAAATTGTTCTCCCCAACTGACCTTTGGTCTGAGGATGATTCTTAGTCTGAAACTACTGTTTAGTGCATATGCGCTTTACAGTTTACTTAATCTCTTACATCTTAAGGCATGTTCAATGTCTGTACTTAACAATCCGTGCTCATCGCACTCCATAGTCCTTAATTATTCGTTCTCTTTTCTGATTTCTCGTGTCGTTGGTTCAACTGAATTCTTCTCCTCAACTGTTTGTGGTAGTAGCTGTTCTTGTCTGATCTTGCGTCGTTGTCTGTGGTATGGAGTCGACTACCTCCCGTGTTCCTTACACCACTCGTCTACGTGCATGGGGTACCTTACTGGTACATTACTACTTACCCAACTAACTCATAAATGAGCATGTTAGGCCTGCAAGCCCCTGTGGGGTGCAGTCGTCCCGTCTCGTTTTAGTAAACTCATAGTGTCCGTCACACGTTTAGCTATTGCTAATTATGAAGTATTCTGTTGTCGATCTCCTCTTTCATTGTTCCATAATAACATTTATTGTTCTTCTTGAAGTTAATCAAGGGAAATCCATTTACTTGCGTTCTTGGTTATGGTATGCTCCAGCTCCTTTCTGTATTCCGTATTGATTCTATTTCTTAGTAGCTTAGGTCTCTTTCCATAGAGCCTCTTATCTTCTTTCTCATATTCATTCTATTAGGAAAGCACTTCCAGTTCCTTAAGGAATGGGTAGTGTGCTTCCTGCGAAATCTTACCTAACCAGGTCCAGACTACTGGCATCAACGCTCAGTTCGTCTACCATCTTATTTTTCTTATGTTGGTCTTAACTCATAAATCTAATTGCCTCAGTGTCAATATTTGACGGCTCATACATAATGGTCGCCTTACCGCGCACCATGACTTAATCCACTTATCTAACTATTGTACTCACGACCACTACTACCGTGGTAGTTGGCCTTTACCATGTTGCCCATTAATGGTGCAACCTCTTACTCACTTATTCTAATGTCTTACCTTATACTCAATCCCTTCTTGGTGTAAACACCTGGGAGTTCTCTCATTCCGGTATTGGTGGTTGTCGTACCGTGTTGTAAAATAGTTGACTCTTGATATGAAGATGTTATGCTCCAATCTCAGATTCGTAAGTAGGCTAATCTCTTTCGCTTTCTTTTATCCTTAGTGATGTTATCTACCATGTAGTTTAACTGATTACTGAAGAAGTCATCCACTGAATCACAAGCTCTTCTGAGCATTGATTAATTGACATGCCATAATGTAGTCACAATGTTTATCTCTGACCATTTCTAATTCTTACATCCTGGGTGTTGGATATGGGGTCTATCTGTGCAACCTTCCTTATTACTCAAGTGTATCTGGTATGTTCTAAGGTAATCTCAAGGTTCATAGTTCCCATTTTCTAAATAAAGTGTATTTTATCTCTAATATGTGAAAGCCCTTTTGAGGGGTTCATTCCCACTCATGGCCTCACAACAAGGAGAGGTATCCCCACCCTAAAAGGCATGGTTCGTTCTCCGCTCCTGTCCTTAGCATATCTCAATATTCTCATTGGTACCCTTTCTTGGTAATGTTCTTCCCAATCTAAGTTATAGGTTTGGTAACCGTTCATATCTACAAATTGTAGTCCCTCGTGGCTTAAACAAGCTCTCTTATAATACTTAGCGCCTCGGGCTCTGATGTGGTTAACATCCTTGGCTCGCAGGCTCTTAGTGCTTAATGTCTCAGCTCATTATTTGTACTCTTACTCATCTGTAGGTTATTCCTAAAGGTTTTTCGTTTCCTTGAACACTATCAACCGTTAGGTTACATACTAAATGTAGTATCGGGTTTCATGATAAGTTGCTGTATCCTACTTCCTGCTATGGAAGTTGTTCAGGTGATCTGAGGTTACTAATGTCTTTGACAATGCTGTCATTCTACTAGACTTATGTCTTTTAATAGTCAAGGTTAGGTTCGTATTAGGCGTTCGCCTTAGGTGTCCAAGTTGGATATAATCCTGTTATCTTATACTCCCATCTCAACGCTTCGTTCAGCTTCCGTTGACTATGCCACCCGTTGATGATCAATCATACTTGGTGTTAATGAGTTAGACAAACAGTACTAACTGTCATTCATCAGTTTGCTTGGCTCGACTATGCCCGCTCTGTGGGGGTAGTCCTCCCGGGCTTTCCTTTTCCAGGGTTGTACGTCTTTAATCCTCAGCAGGTTATAGCTTACGTTTATTCTCATTTACCCTTGTCTCTTGGGTTTTCCAACATCTTCATTGAAGAATGTTGTTATTGGTATCCTTAATGGTCACTCTGGGAATCTTATCCCGTTTTCGTTGTAAGTCGATGCTTCAACAGTCTCAATAGTATCTTATAATACATCCCTTGTATATCGTTGCTTATTAGTGTTTTTGTTTTTGCTCGCATTACCGAGCGATCTCTTAGGTTTTCCCCTTTGGGATCCGGGTTGGTGTTCTTACTGCACTGCCGGTTGTTGTTGTACTGTTGCTAACATCCATATGGTCTAATATTATGTCCAAGTTCTACTCCCGGCTGACTGGTGTGTCACCTCATCTCATCATGGTCAGGCTGTCGGGCCTTTCCATGGTCTTATTTTTCTGTTCTTATGGATTTACGATCCGGTATTAATATGTGCTACAACTGTAGCGTTCTCTTATTTTTCCATGATGGCTTTCCGTGTAGCTTAACCGTGGTAGCACTTGCTATGGCAAGTGCGCCATGCAGGATGGGCTATTGGTGCAAGGTACATTGGTAGCGATACTTCCTTCTAATTTCCATGTAATTGGTAGTCCTCGGGACTCCTTCGATAATCCCTTATTTTGGATAACCGTCCATCCGGCAGTTCCCTTGTTGCTTGACAGTACTGTCATCTACCAGGGCGTTCCTCTTTCTGAGGGAACCCTTAATATTTTCTTATGTCTTAATCCTCGCTCCTGTCTCCACACATTTTGTTGTGGTTACTCAGTAATGATTCTCCTTTAGGCACTACTCGTAGCCCTATTTCGGTATACAATTTATATGAGTTTCCTATCGTCGTCCGCATTATGTTGGCCAGGTTTGTAACCTTTTTCATTGTATGGGGTTTGGAGTTCCCGTTTCTAACTGGACTTCCCAGTAATCTCAATCATTATGCTTAGTATTATCCTACTGTTATGCTCCTTCGGACCACTGTCCGGTACTCATGCGCTTCCCTTTTCCTTTCTATTGCACCCGTAGTGCTTTCTTATCATTGGTATTGCGGGTTATTTCGACTGCGTAGCATGTCGACCCATGTTGCCGGTAATTACCGTTCTTTTACTGGTAAGGTTCCATTGGTAACGCCTGTTTCGCCGATGCGCTCCATTAAAAATCTCCCAGTTCTCCTTAACTGTTATGCAACAAGATGTTTTCTCGTATTGCTTACTGTTAGCTAACTGCCAGATCGGGTTCCCCCGAGTAAGAGAAGGCTTTCTTCTCTCTGGCGTTTGTTCCACATATTCAGGGTTAGGGATGTGGAGGGCGGGCCTAGGTACTATGGATGTCCGGTAAACACCGGGAAGTCCTTGACTAACGCACCTCTCACTCTATCTCTCACCCTTAACCCATAACTCAATCTCAACCTCATCATTCTCCTAAGTTCGGTATTTCTTGTCTTCAGAGCGTAACTACGCTCTGATACCACTTTTTGTAACACCCAACTCAATCCAAATGTGGTCTCGCAACTTAACAGCATATATATATACATGTCACACACCAGCGGATTCTTTACACTCCAGGACCTTGCCACGGTCTGACTACAGAATATACCGAACAATAGTGCATTACAACCTTAACCAAATACATAATCTTCTTACAATCCTCTCACATCCTATACATCTTACTAACTCAATTGCCATACGAGTGTACATGCACAACTCGTAGGCCACACTTAACCCGTAACACTTGTCCCCCTTCTTACTCTCTCTCGCGACGGCCGCTTCCTGATGTACCTGTGTAGTAAAAACAGCCCCCAAAGGGGGTCAGCACGAATGCTGGTACGATCCCCTCATGGCCCCCAAGCTAACGTGGCTACGACGACTATTTGTCAATAGCATGGAGGTTGATTAGATGCACAACATAATAGTAAATGCTGTAAACAACAATCCAAATATGAACAATCAAGTTCACACACAATGAACGACTTAAATGCGTTCCCTTAATTAGAGAGTTAGTTATTTAACTCCTTAAGTTATGTTTCCTCTTAGTCTTAGTCCATCCTTATCTCACCTCAATCTTAATCTTATCTTAATCTTAGAACAACCATCCTTTAATAAGGAGTGGATATAGCTTATCTTAATCTTAATAATACAAATCATCCTTTAAAAGGAATGATTGTAACTTATCTTAATCTTAACTAATCTTAATCTTAATAATACAAATCATCTTTAAAAAGGAATGATTGTAACTTATCTTAATCTTAACTTAATCTTAATCTTAATAATACAAATCATCCTTTAAAAAGGAATGATTGTAACTTATCTTAATCTTAACTTAATCTTAGAATACAAACCGTTCCTGGAGGGGAATGGTTGTAGCCTAAGTCCAACCTGGGATTTAGGTGATCCCCCCCGCACCATCTTAATGCCACCTACCCTGGACGGGAATCCAGCGTAGCTGAGCCGGCAACCGGCCCTAGGCTACAAGTCCGAAGACAAGTCCTCAAGCGGAGGGCGGATCTGATTCAGATACCGTCCCCCTTTTTCCTTAGCATGCATGACCGGAGATCGGTCCCGGGTTTCCTCACTCAAATTCCAGTTAGTAATAGTCTCAAGACCATGTTTGTTGGTTAACCTCTTTCGGTTCATATCGTCCCTTATTAGGGGCGTTCCTTAGTCTCACTTAATTTCTTACTAAACATTGGTTAGTAAGTTCTCACGGTATGTTGTGTTAGTTTTCAAACATCACACAACAATACAATAATCATAATATTCCGGTTGCATGCTTTATCTTGTTTAGTGAGCACACAAAAACAGATAGCACACAAGCCGAGGGACACCTCGTTAGCAGCAGGTCACAGAAGAACTGTACCGTTCACCGTTGGTCGTTCGGTTGCTTACTCTCTTCCGTAGTCCAAACTCCCAAGTCCTAAAACATTCATTCAGTTTTAGGTTGTCAATCACTTAACTTAATTCAACTTACTTAACCTTAATGATCCCCACCTAACACCTCTTAAGTCTTACAACTTAATCTTACAAACTTAATCTTAAACTTTTAAGCTTATTCTTAGCTTAATCCCTTAGGTCTTTATACCTCTAATCATCATTGCCCCCCTTAATGGGGTACCATTAATACCACTAAACTCTCTTAGGGTTTCTTTCTTTTTCTTTTTTTTTTTTTTTTTTTTTATGGTCCGACCGACCCACCGACCGACCCACCCCTGGGTAGGTCGGCTGCAGAGAACATCAACTTCACAGTTTCATTCAGCCCGACCGACCTAGACTGGGGTCGGTCCCCTGGGTAGGTCGGCTGCAGAAACTTCCCATACATTGTCAAACCTTCTCCAAATTTTTCCTAAAGCCTCCTAATGTGTTCTAACATCATTTGGCACATCAAACACCCCTTATAACCTCCACCAAACTCATTAAAACAACTTCCAAAGACCTTCTCAATCATTTGCTCAATTCTTACAACACTCCTAACACTTATCATATAATTCCTTACATTACCAACTTGTATCTTTACCAAAACTTCAACCAACCCAAGTGTTCCCTCCTTAACAGTTTGGGCACTTCATAAACATTATTTTCCATCTTCAGTTCATTTACCAAACTTCCTCAAGTCATCTTGCATAACCATGCACAAATTCCTCTCTTTTCCATTTGTTACTCATCATTCCTAAACTCTTGGGCATACCTAACATTTCTTGTCATCCTCTTAGCACCTTAACCTTGTTCTTCTTTACCTTAACTATACTACACCCTCCTTGGACATTTCCACCTCCTTTTACTCACTTACTCACCATTATCACGATCATACTCTTTTACATTCCTAGTCATTTTCCTTGATGACTTACAACATCCTCCTACCTTTTTCACTTCCATCACCCAAGTCCACACATTACCATTCAACTAAACCTTACTAGTCCACCACTAACATCATCACACTTACACAAGGTTCTCAAAACTCTCATTGTCTTACTCTCTAGTTCATACCTAAATCTCCTTAAGGCATTATACACCTTTCCTTAAAACTTATGCACAAGTCTTACATTCCTCATATCATGATTTTGGTGTGTTCATGCACCCATCTAAACTCTAATTTCCTCATAGCATCTCTAGGTCATTCTAAACCTCAAGAATTCCTTAGTTAACTCATTTCCACTCAAATTCCTCATAGTGACTCCTAGTAAATCCTAGGTCATATTAATTCACCACCATCACCTAAACACTTATTTTCTACTCAAATTTCGCCATAGCTCCTCTAGTATATTATCATGCCCAAACACATTATTTTTCCTCATTCAACCATCTCACACACATCACTCAAGTTCTTCTCATCATATCTCATCACCCAAACCACTCATTCACAACAAACTCAATATATTGCAATAATCTTAAATTGCATAGCACTAAGGCTCTTAAATGACATGGCTCTTAGGCCCTTAAATACTTAAACTTAAACTGAATTTCCCCACATATATAAGCTTTCAACCTGCAAATACACTCATCAATCTCATAGTTATAATGCTCTTAAAATCCACCTTAAACTTATATTATCTAACTCATTCTCATTAGCTCCTTAATCACAAGTTCATAAGCTTGTTTAAGTTCTTTTTCTTAGGTTATATAACCCAATACACAATGTAAGCTCTAAGCCACATTGGTACTTATCTAAAACTCATTCCTTAATCTTAAACCACCATTAGGTAAGCATTTTACCTTGTTTTCTCAAGCTTATCTTATCTCCTCCTCCTTAGCGGACCTTCTTCTTGCATAGATCTCGGCCACCAATAAATTCCCTTGCCAATGTTCTAATCAATATTCAATGACTCATATGAGTACTAAACAATACACTAACCTCAAGGAATAAAAACCTAGGTTAGAAATGTGTTCTAAGGCATAAAAGTGGATGATTACCTTTGAAGTCTCAAGGTAGACTTTGTCATTGAATGAAATAGGACCTCCACTAGTCCTTGGTGAATAAATCAAGCTAGAACAAGGCATAAAAACAAGGCCCCATGAGTAGAAATTTTCGGCCATGTACAAGAGATGATGGAAACATGGTTTTTCTTACATTTTCTTTACCTTAAGAGAATGGGAGAAGCTAATGAGCTCTTCAAACTTGATTTTCCTCCATCAATGGAGTTTTCTCATGGCACCAAACTTGAGCTTTGCAAGATTTGAAAAGATAGAAAGCTAGAGCTTGAGCTAACTAAGAATAATATGTGTTAGTTTTGATTTGGAGCTAAAATGAGTAAGTTGTTGCCAAAGCAAGGTGAAGCAACAATGGAGGCTGCTTGGGACGGTTTGGAACAGAGGAAAAGAAGAAAAGAAACCGTGGAGGAGAAGAGAGAATGAAGAAGAGAGGAGAGAGGTAGGCTAATATAAGGTATTGCTTTTATAAAGCAAATAGTACTATTCTCTCTTTTACTCTTCTTTTCCTTTATTTGCTTAGTCATGTGGTGACTCCTCACATCAAAAACCGGCCCCTCTTGTAGTTGGAGATATTTATGGTCTTAGTTGACCATCTCATTGACTTATGTTGACTTAAGCTTAATTTGGGCACTATTTGGCACTATTCACTAATTAGTGCACATATTCGTGAAATTTTGGTTTCCCATTGATTTAGGCTTCCTAATGTGATACTAATTAGTACACATGTTGATTAAAGAGTATGATGGACATTTAGCCACTCAAAACTCAATTCTAAGACAATTTCTCAAAAATGCTTTAAGACCTCTTAAAGCACATTTTGTGTTTTAACTTGTTTCAAGCTTGGTTTTCTTTGCTAATTGATTTAAAATGACCATTAGAATATTACTAAGGTCTTATCATGATATTTGGGTACTCACCCAAGTCTCTCCAAGCTTAGAGCATGTTTTTGCCCTGATTGCCCTTAAGGCACTTTCTTGTGTTTTCCTTGGTTTAAATTGTCTACCAATCTTTCTAAGGCATATTTTAGCCTTACTACATCATGATTTGATGTTTACTTAGCATACTTAGGTTTGGGGTATTTCAGTATAGCTCAAAAAACCCCAACTCCATGCTTAGTCATCCTTTGGGTGGGAAGTAATAGGGCAGCAGATGAAAAAATATCTAAGCAGAAAGAAGACTATGAAAGGCCTTCTTTGGTACCGAAACAACTCCCCATCATGTTAGGGTTTGACCAAAGCAAAAACATTTAGGCACACCTCTTGTAACTGAAACAGAGATTGAAGACTACGACAAGGTTTGCAACCATGTAACTGAAACAGAGATTGAGCAACGGCTGAAACCAATGGGTCCAACTATTGCGAACCATTTTAGCCACACAAAATACCCCAACAACTCTATTAAACTTACAGGAGTGAAATACATGTGTATACTGATTTCATAAAATTTTTGGAATTTACCTAATTGACAACTTAGAAGCAGCCACGGTGATTCGCAGGTCTCAGCCACGTACGGGACCACCAAGAAGCAGACGGCGGAGGTCGTTGGCGTTTGTTGGTGGCGATTTGCAGCCCAGCAGCAACCATGGTGTAGCTCAAGCCTGAACTGGTTTCCGAAGCGATTTGAAGGTCTGGTTAACCACGATTTAGATCAGAAACTGTGGTAGCGACGGCGGAGGTCGTTGGCGTTGTTGGTGGCGACGGTGGTAGCGACGTCGGAGATGAATGAGGAGGCAGCGATGACGATGATGCAGCAACGTCGGTACGATTGCGGTGGGGGTTTTGGAGACGTCGAAATGGGCAGAACGAAAATATAGAGTGGTAGTTTGGTGGTGTCGCGGGGGAAAGAAAGTATTTGGGAGAGAGATTAGAAGGAATATAACACGGATTTCAATCAACCGCGTTGTAAAATTTCACTTATAACTCGGTTATAATACAACCGTGGTACAATCCTTTTTTTTTCAGCGTTGCTTTATTTCCTTTGCATATTATAACACGGTTATGTCATACAACCGGGTTGTAAAATGCTTTATAACACCATTACTGTAAAACCGTGTTATAAAATGCGTGTTATATAATATTTTTTCTATTAGTGTTGTTCCAGTTTAGATGTATAAACTTCCAGTCATAAGACGTTCGTGTAAAATAAAATCGCAATGGTGTCGAGCAATACAGTATACAAGATAATATACATAAATCACAGATATCGCTCTTAGCAATTAAACACACAACGTCTGGACCTTAGGAAAATCCTTAGGACATTCAGACCACACAACTAACATACCGTTCACCGTGTAACTTGCTAGCTTGACATTTCACGCTTTAGTAGTTTCTTCCCGTACGCTGTTATATTTACATGCAATACCGGGTAATGTTAATACAACTATTCACTAAGCATTACAGTACTGTCACTACAAAAACTAATACTCGTAATATACTAACCGCGTATGTTCTTATTTTCCCCTGTTATTTTACAGTGGTTCCAGGTAGTTTAACAGTTTGTTATTTCATGTAGTAACTACATGTGATAATATATTTCCATTTTATTGTATATCTTCATCTCAATGATTATATACACATAATTGTTTTCACTTATTCTATATATCAATATAATTTGATTATTTTTATTATAACCACAATTATTTTATAAACTTTATATATACTCCATAATATATTATATTACTTAGTTTTAATTCCTTTCTTTATTAAATTACAAAACCAACCTTATAAATTCGGTAATTACAATTGAACACATTAACTTTTATAAACTACCAAATTACCATATAACTTTCGGTATTTACAAATTAAATATACCAACTTTTATAAATTACTAAATGACCAAATAATTCTCGGTTTTAATATATATCTTTCCTTTATTTACAATTTAACCCCATAACTTTATAAACTATAGTTTTAATATTTAAATTTCTTTAATAATCGAAATGACCCTTATCTCTCTATAAATTACACTTTCGCCCCAAATCAATTTCGGTTTTCCATATAAACTTTTTAAATTACATATTCACCCCAAAACTTTTATAAACTTATATTTTGTCATAAATCATTTTAACCCAAAGTTTTTGGTCAACACTTTGACCAAGACTTAATTTCATAATTAATACTTTTATATACCCAGAAAATCCTATATATCTCGGTTATACTCCAAACTTTCCATAAATTATAAAATAGCCCCAAAACTTTGTAAAATGTTATTTTAACACTTAAACACTTATTTAAATTCGCCAAAATTCATAATATTAATTCCTACCTTATATTATATCATAACTATGCCAAATAATTCCTTAAACTCTCGGCAATTATATTTAGTGCACCAAACTTTTCAAAATTTACATTTTAGCCACATAAATTAATAAACTAGCCATTTAAATATTTGTAGCTATTTTTAATGTTCCCAAAATTATAATATAAGCTAATACACTTATATACTTCAAAATCACCAAATAGAACATTTCATTCTCGGCTTTAATAAATTTTTACCATATAGTTTTAAAACTTGATTTATACCTTATAATAAATACATATAAATTTATATAAGCCATATAACACTTCTAAAAATTATGTTAATGACTTAGGATGATTATAGGCTCAAAATTAAACATTCTCTCCTAGGATATTCGGCTTGGATATTATGCATCCTATTAATTTTTGTGACACAAATTTATACCTTAAGGTAATAATCTTACCTTGTATGTTATAAATTATTTTCTTGACATTATAACCAATAGTATTTCGGCCTTAATTTATCTAAAGGTTGTACATAAATTTGTACTAAAGTTTGAAGCTTAAATCAAACTTAAACTTAATAGATTTAATTATAGAAACTTACTCCTTAAATCAAGATGACTCTTGCACTTGATTTCTTCTTGAATTCCAAGCCCTTCAAATGCTATTTTGATGAAGAATATTCGTCCTCCATATGTAGATTTAGGAGATCCATGTGTTAGACTTCTAACAAGGGTTTATAAGTAAGATTTGGAGTAGTTTTACAAGAGTTTACCTTAGGTATATTTCAAGGAATTTTCAGTACACCTTAGGATGGTTGAAGCTCCAAGTTTCTTCATGAAATGATGAAGAGAACATAGGTTTAGAAGCTTGAATTTTCGGAAATGACTTTAAGCATTTTGCTAGGATTTTCAACATGAAATATACCTTAACTTGATCTTGTTGTTCCTTGTGTTGTTGTTGAATCAAGACAACTCCTTGAAGAACTTAAGCTTGGTGAAAACTTGTAGGGTTGCTAGGTTGATTCTTGCTTCAAGACTTAGTAGAATTAACTAGGAAATTACATAGAAATGGTGTTAGAACTTAAAACACCATTAATGGAGCTTTAAAGCTCTCAAGAATAACTAGCTAAGGAAGAAAGGAAAGAGAGGAGAATGAGAGGCTTACCAATCGGTTGAATGAGGGCAAGGAGGGTGCTAGGCTACCGTGAGCGTTTTAGAGAAAACAAAGGAAGGAATGAAGGAATCTCAATTTGATAAAATAATGTCAAACATTGTCTAGCTTTTCTTTGTTTATTCATTTGACCCATGGCTCCATAAAATGCTCTCATTATTGATCAAACTTTTGGCTAGACAAGGAAGAGAATGGAGACTTTGGTTGTCAATTTGAACAAGAGGACAAGAGCTAAGGTAGGTGCATGTTTCTTTTGATTTTTTTCTAAGTAGAATACACATGCTAATATTGTCTATTTCTTGCAGATTTCGGCAATGTATATGTAGGTAGGCAATTGATTTTTGCCAATTGAAGACATGAGAACATGCCTATTTAGGTAGGTGTTTTATTTGACTAATTATAAGGCAATCAAACTTGCTTTTCCTTGCTTGATTTCGGTAACCAGGGCTGTAGATGCCATTTGATTCTTTGTCTATATTTGACATAGGAATGTGCATTGTTAGGTATATGTTTTATTTGACTAATGTATAGCAATCAAATCCTCCTTCTCATGCATGATTTCGGCAGCCACATGCTATAGAACAAGTTGATTCCTTTTGTTTATTTGCAACCTTACATTATATGAATCTAGATTTACTTTTATGTTTTTAATTTCATTGCTTTTCAAAAGCTAACCATCTAGTTGTTTTTCCTGCAGGTTCGGTAATGAGCTGCCTCCCGTGACTGAGATTATTTGACATAATGTCACATGGAATTTGGGAAGATGAGTCACTAATCCATAAGATAATTTATTAGGTAAAACCATGTCAAAACACCCAAAAAAACGTCACCTTATATGGCTTGGTGGAATTGATTTTTAACTTGGTTCCTATCACACTATATTGTATTAAGGTCATATGTAACATGTTATAAGTCACAACATTTAATTGGTACATTTATACTAATGGTGGCCATCGGGGAGGGTTCTACCCGGAACCGGGGTTCTACCCGGAACCCGGCGGTTCTACCCGGAACTGATTGGAACCGGAACCGGCCGGGAACCGGTTGGGAATCGGAACCAGAACCGAACTGCCTCAGCCGATTCCGAATACGAATACATGTTTTGAGATTCGGGCCCGAACCGGGCCCGGAACCGGAACCGAAACCGCCTGGAACCGTAGTCGGATTCAGAACCGGGAACCGGAACTGAGAACCGGAACCGGTGGTGTAACACCCCTACCTACGCTAATCACCTTTACTAATTACACAATAATATCTTCGCAGCGGATACTACATACATAAACGCGGGGTGTACAATGCCGTTAGTCACCCACGTGACTAACAAGGCGAGTTACAATACTACATACTATCGGTCTGATGAATATGAACATACCGAGTACTCTACAAAATACAATACTTCCCATTGCATGCTCAACCATAATCCAATTACATCTCCAATACATTACTATACCGAGTATACTACCATCCTTACATTACCGATACAGTTTAGACTTCCAAATTCGTAATACGTTACGAGTACAATCCCTTTTTATACAACTACCCATGCTTACATAGCAGTCCCCGTCCTACTCTCTCGAACGGTGGTCAGCTTCGAGTACCTGCACACTAAAAACGGTCCCCCGAGGGGGTCAGCTTATGCTGCGCATGAAATTCGCATATACCGCGTGCTAAACTGCGGTACGCCGAGTACTTTGGGTCGGATATACATGGAGTTCATTTTACATGCATACATACATACTCATGCTACAACAATACATTCACAATACCTACATACACATACAAGGTTCAATACTTACTAAGGAAGACAATTCGATAGTCAACCGTTCATACTAGCTATTTGTTCAATACTCTTCGTTGCGTTACTCGTTACCCTACTCATACTCCCTCCTTACTCTTGTATACTCATCGCTCCATGTTCGGTATCCTACTCGTACACGATCCTTACTCTGTACTCGTTACTATACTTGCGTATACTTGCTACTCAATACTCCATACTTACTCATACGTACTCAGTACTCAATACTTACTCATACATACTCAATACTCGGTACTCATTACATACTCATACTCACTTCTTACTCAGTACTCATTACATTGCTCATACTTACGCAATACTCATTACTCATTCTTTGGCCTCTGGGCGGAGTCATACACAAGACTCACCACCGGACCTACAATACGAGGGCTATACGCTTAGCTCCTCAAATACTCAAATGTCCGTTTTACCGGACTACTCAAATTCCCAACACTCTTCTCTCAGAGTATAATACAATCTCATGGATTAGCCTAGAAGTATCTCTCTCGATAACCTCTGCTAGCTTAGGGAATTACCACCGTCTAGTATCCTCAGGTTTAAGGGTTTCCCCAACATATCGAATACTCTCTCGTTCGGGCATACTTACATCAGTCGGGTCCTCTCATAATGGGTCGACTAATTGCTAAGGGGTTGGAGATCCCTCATCATTCTTTACTACTCTCATGGTTCATGCTTGCACCAAGATTAATTCCTCTAATAGAGGTTACTTATATTTTCCACTACTTATGTTTGTGGGTTATTAATTTCGGTTCTCCTACCGTTATCGGGAGGTTATTACTCCCGTACACTCTCTCACATTCTAGTGAGTTCCTTGGTTTACGTTATCATTTATTGATTCATCGGTTAGTGCGTTGTTACGGTGCCATTACTACACGATACGACTCTTACTACGAGTCTCTACACGATCAAGGCTCATCTATGAGTCGATCTACGCACTAGGTGAAGCCACACAATCAAGCAGAAGGTTAGCTCACACAACATACATCAAGACATACAATGAAAGGCAATAAACCGTTTTCATGCTTTAATCTTGATTAGCCGGCATACAACATACAAATCAACGTAACTCGGTTAGCATACGGGGCATGAGAAAATCATACCTTTCACCGAGTTAGCTTTATAACACGTGTTCCCTTGTTCCTTGGTTCACACTTGTCCACTGATAATGTTTCCAACATTGTTATTAATACTATGCTCGTACGATATACAAATAGTTACTACTCCCTTACTTACCCCATTATCCCAGTGTACTTAACGTTCTCATACCTACAACTTCCTAACTTGTTTCCTCACTCACATGTGCATTCCTCATCCTTTCTTTCCATTAATGATGTATTACTACATTTACAGATACCTATGTGTATAGGCATATACTTATATACATATGATATCCCTAATCATATATATATATATATATAATATATATATTTGTTTTGACTCGACCGACCTTACCCAGGGTCGGTCCCAAGGTCGGTCGAAGTCAGTAAGGAATTACGCTGGAAAATTACAGGGCCGACCGACCTTGCAAGTCCGGTCCATTCCAGTGAGTTACTTAACAAAAAAATTTTAGCCCGACCGACCTTGCAAGTCCGGTCGTAAGGTCGGTCCATTCTAGTAGCTTACAAGACGGAAAATTTTTGAGTCGACTGACCTTGCAAGTCCGGTCGCAAGGTCGGTCCATTCCAGTAGGTTGCATTACGGGAATTCTTCTGGCCGACCGACCTTGCATGTCCGGTCCCAAGGTTGGTCCATTCCAGAAGGTTTCCGTCCTTTGTAAATCTGGGCTCGACTGACCATGCAAGTCCGGTCCCAAGGTCGGTCCGGCCCAGTATTTCAGTTTCATTTCTGTTTTCAGTCCTCTCCTTTACCCATTACTTCCCCATTGTTCCTACACTTAATCCCGCATATTTTAACACTACTTAGGCCCTCAAATTGCCTTGGTTCATCCACCCAACTACCTTACTCATTCTAAATCCATATACACAATTTTTCCACACTCCCTTCAACACTTGTAACAGTTTTGTTACACTTATGCTACAGATTTTATACTTCATCCTCACACCCAATACTTCTACTACCAATACCATTACTAGCATCCCAAATACAATTCCAAGCAATTACCATGTCTATACCCAAGTCCAACATCCATTTCACTACATCTTGCACTCTAATTTTTCTAGCTTCCCCCAATACATTTTTATCACTTCTTGCTACAGATTTTTATATACTTTATCCTCATCCTCCAATTACAATCCATGATCATTAAACATCTCTACTAACCCCAATACATACCTTGGTTCTCCCATTCACCAAGTCATTCTTTAATGCACAATTCCTCAAAATTTTGCCAAATTTGCTCACAACTCATACCTATATTCTTGCTATCCACACATACCCATCATCACCAAAATCATCCTATTCTAGCCACACCCATACAAGGGTCCTACCAGCAATACAAGCAATCTTAATACATCATTAATTCCTCAAAACACCATATCAATACACATACACAATTCCTTGGCTCTAAGTCCTACAATCCACATACTTGTTCACAAATACCCAACTTTCACAATTACAATTCTACTACATTATTTTGGTTTCTTTAAATCGGTTTACCCATTCCCATTATCC
>CM041781.1:180393615-180419564 GCA_023374045.1 Limonium bicolor
TAATGCATTAAAATTTCGCATTAAGGAAGAGCTCTTACCTTGAGCTTATATTTCCTTCATTTCCTTTCCACTTCTTCTCCTTCTCTTTTTCTTGCAAAATCGGCCATGTGGGGGATGGAGTTTCCAAAATCCATCCCAACACCCAAATTACATAAGGAGAATATAATTAGAATTCTAATCCCTTAAAACTTCACTAATTAAATGAAGGGTTTAAATTACCATTAGTTAGGGTTTTTACCTTGGAGCTTTTAAGAGAGGTTTTCAAGCCTTGAATGCAAAGAGGGTTCCTCCACCATTGGAGAGTTGAACCAAGCTCAAACAAAGAAGGAACAAGGCATTACAAGAAGGGGAAACATCGGCCACCATAGAGATTGGAGGTTAAATGGATTTTTCTTGAAAGTTTTTACCTTAGGAGGAAGAGGAGACTCCAAGATCCATAATGGTGTGTTTTTCTCTTCAAATGGGGAAAACCCATGGAGATGAAGTTGCACATTTTCGGATTTTGAAAAGATAGAAATGTAGAGCTTAAAGAGAGGAGTTCAAATATGTATTTTATTTTACATTTGGAGCTCAAATGGAGCTAGAGCATGAGAAAGAATGAAGAGAAGCCATGGGAGATGTGGAGCTTCTCAAAAATCTCCCAGCTCAAAGGAGGGAGGAGGGAGACGGTAAGAGAGGGAGAAATGGGAGAGAGAAGAGAGAAATGAGGGAAGAGAGAAAAAGAAAGTACCTTTTCTACTTTTTCTATTTGCTTTTTGGTTCCCTTTACTTATTAGTTAGTTACATGTGTGTGAGAGGGTTATTTGACCCCTTAAAAATCGGTCCCACACATTACTGCTAGTTGGAGCGTTTTTCGTCTTTTACAGAAAACGCTTGTTATTTTACCCGGTTTGGATACTATTCACTAACCGGGCCCGTTTTCCGGAATTTTCTCGTTTCTTTATTTTTATTGGTTATTAAGCTTCCGTTAATGCTTAATAATAGTTATTTAATGATTTATAATTTTACGAGTTCGTTTGACCACTTAAAATCATGTTTTCGGGTTTACTCGAAAAACGTGCGCTAAAGCTCTATTAGCGTTTTAATACCTTATTTGGCTCCGGTTCCTTCGGAAATCATTCCCGTATACTAATTAGGCGTGAATAAGCCTTAGGAATACTTACGATACTATAACCGAGGTCTCGTACCTCCTATGGTTATTTAACGCTTGTTTTAGCGTTTTCCGCTTTCTAAGCGTTTTTTTTATTTCTTTTGGATTTATTTTCCTTACCAAAATTACTTAGGCACTATTAGGCCCTTAAATACTATATTAAAATATTCTAATCACCATATTTAAGTTCGGGGTATTTCAATCTACCCCCCTTAAAGAACTTTGCCCTCAAAGTTGGTGAATCTAATACTGTTACTCGTACATATACTCTATGCTAAGGTTATGACCTCTACATATAACTTGTCAAACTCCAAGTGTCTGACATGATGCATACTACGCATCCAAACAGCATGTCACTGCATGCATAGCAATCAAAAATATCCGTTTTACTTCTCTCCAAGGGGGTCCATCCGCAGACAATTAGGTACAATCCTCCCCAATGGCGAGTGATCCCTCAGGTACCGGTCACGTTGAACACTTATTTCGCTTTTTGGTTCACGGCCGTCATGACTTGAGCACTTACACTTTCTGGCTCCACGGTCCTTTGGTTCTGATCAAATTCATTTGCACATATAGAGATCCTCCGGCACTTACTCATACTTACTTACTCATACTTTACCCATACTTACTCGGGACTACGCTGCCCCAGTGCCTTTGGAAAAATACAAAACACACACTGTCACCGCACGAACGGTGTAGTGGTTTCAAACTACTCTCACTTCCACAGACTCAAACTAGCTTCACCTCCTATGGTTTCGACCGGATACCCGTGCCTATGCATGGAAGATCCACTAGCGCCGTGGGAGCGGTTTTAAAACCGATCCTCCTTCTCAAGTTTGAAGAAAACGTTGTACCAAATTAGTTTTGGAAATTCATTGAAAACTTTGCATACATCTCCCAATTTCAATTTATGATGATTATTCCTATTACTAGTGTTATTATTGTGGCCACTTAAGGGAGCTTCCAGAGTCCTTCAACCCCAATGTGATCAGCATTGGTGTTGAATTATCCTTCACCCCAATTTGTATTCGGCTTCCCTTGATCGCTAGCAAATCAAGTTCCACTTCCCACCTCAATACAAACAGAAAACGTCAAACAGTTTCTATCTTTTAACTGCTACTCATAATCTACTCATACATTTTCCATTTATATGATTCATTACTTACTTACTAATATCTCATCAATTATACATCATCTCCAACTACTAGACTAAAGAAATTCATGGGTTTCCCATTAATTTGCTATACCAATTATACTCATAAATACATCTGTATACCGATTTAACTCTAATACATCTACGATTATAATCCTCATCTCCACTATCATCAACTCATTCCGACTACTCCATACTATACTAATTACCACAATACCAAATACAGATGTTATTTAGTCAATCATAAAACATTCTTTTGCCTATGCATTGTATTTACGCACTATCACAAAACATAAATGGTTTTCATACTCATATACTCATTACATACATCGGTTCCAAACCGATTTATACTCCTCAAGTCTCCCATACATACTCATTCCTCATACTATTACCAATTGGGGTTCTCATTCCCCTGGAGTTTCTCTACTCCTTTTCCTATACTTACTTCCCAAATTACCATAATTACACAATGAGTGAATACAGATGTTTATGTAACATAAGTATCAATCATTAAAACGAATTCTTTTGCGCTATGCGCATTGTAGTTTACGCACCTATCACGTAAAACATACATTTCGCGGTTTTCGCTCTACCCCCCTTAAAAGGGATTACGCCCACGTAATCTACCATGTGTCATCATTGGACATTGGTCGAAGGCATTCACCCGTCATGGAGTGGTTCAGCTTCCATGCGGTCTATTATACAATGTTCCTTGATCAATGGGTCTTAACGGTATTACCAGTTAGTCCCTACATCAAGAATTTTCATCGGAGTTATTTAACTCTTAACCGGGTTCGGTTCTAGGTGTATTTCACTTAGAATTCTGGGCCCACTAGCTTCTGCTGCGCGACCCTGATAACTTGGGTTATTCGCCCTTCTTGTTATCTTAAATGTGCTACACAACACCTTTTTATCCCTCTTATTGTGGGAATAAGGTCTGTTCCATCTCGCGTGGTATTATTTTACCGTGCGTGAACTCAATGAGTTCTAGATTCATAACCAGCTCTCTGGCAATCTATATACATACTGTTGTGTTTGTAGTGATCTTCACTTGGTTCCTCCGACTTATTGTCGGTTGAGGTTAAGTCACTACTTAGTTGTAGTGCTTCCTCTATTGTTAGCAGCTTCTGAACTATACCAGTTTCTCTGGTTCGGTACAAGTGTTCTTTACTTGTATGACCTTGTATCTTTGATGCGTCGGTCCTTGTGACTTCTTTAAGTCTCCTTTCACCTTTATTCCGGTGCAATTCACATCTTGTGATTGTTGGTGTGTTTCACACTCTCCGTGTTTCTTTGGCCTTAGGCCGCACGGTTTGTTTCTAAGCTTTTGCTTGACTGGCTTATGCCATGTTTACTGGTGAAAGGAATAATTTACCACAATTTACATTTCCTCATATTCCTAGCTATCACACTCGATCATTAACTGCACAAATGCAATACCAAAACACTCAGTCCTACAGAGTGCAGAGGCGTAAACTCTTGGCAGTAAGTCTCTTATGAGATCGTGATAGGACTGATCGTTACTCCTTCAGGTAATGCTTCATCATTTGGTGTAGACTCCTGGCTTGTTGCCCGGTCTGTCTACAATCTTGTATACACAACCCATAGCATTGGGTGATTATTCACATACATTGGTCGCCTGATGCGCACCATGTTCTTACTGATTTACAATATTGGTTTACATGGCCTCCGCTGTTGCTAGCTTCAGCTCACGCATTTCTATCATTTATACAATGGTTCCCCATGTATTTGGCAAATACAGAATATGGTATTCCTTTATTTTCCTGAGCTCCCTACGCATCATTGGTTTTATAGCCGGTTACTCCTTGGTCGTCAACAATTGCTGTTGAAGCTTATTTCACATTGCTTGGCAATCATTGTATGCTCAAGCTTAACTACATTAGTAGTTCTGAAAGGGATATATTTCCCGACAGTTACTGATGGTATCCCCTTCTTGGGATCCACGTGTTCACCGCTGTTGCGGTTTCACATTTATGAGGGGCGTCCTCATTCCCGATTGTTACTCTTTCATCGGTGCCGTCCTTGACAGCTTCCCATATGGTTCACAGTGGGTTTTTCAACCGTTGGGTTGTGTGTGGTAATAGTTTCATGACCTACTAGCCATATTGCCTAGAGCTCTGCTCATCATAGGTCGTTCTCGAGTGGTTACTTCTCTGTAAGCCATTGCTGGGCTTGGAGGTGATACTGGGCTCCATGATAAGATCGTCGCATCACGCTTCCGTTCATTGGAGACCCTTTGTATCCTGGTATTGATCGATACCATTTATTAATTTGGGGGTATCCCCTATCAAGTGGGATCCCTTCGGTGTTCTAACCGGATGTTCGTTCCAATTGTGGTGTTCTTACCACTATATTTCGTTCAACTGTGTAGACTTGATGCCCTTTATGGATTGCTCCTGGGTAGTACTGGTTATATGGCAGCATCTGGCTGACATTTATGAGTATGCTCAGTTTATTGTCCTACCTTGCGGTTCTGGATCTGAGTTATCCGTTGAGGGTTATAGTGTCTCCCGTTCTTAGGGTAGATCACTGGTGTTTTTCCTTATGTTATAACGGATTTGATATTCCTTCCGGCGATGAATGGTATTTCCGGTACCTTGCCACATCACCCTGTGTGTTTATGGTAGTTGTTCTGGGAATCTCATCCCGTTCATTGAACACTGATGTGTTAATGTTAGGCATTTGCCTTACTGTGTTTAGACTGGGTATTCCTTCCAGTCATCATGTTTTACTTTAATATATTCAAGACATGTCCAATGTCTTTATTCAGTTGTTGGTGCTTCTCGCACCTTTAACTCTTAATCATCTTCCTGTAGTAGGTTCTTGACTCCTTAGCTTGTAAGCTTGTCTGAGTTCCCTTTGCTCGTTTGAGGTATCCAACTGTTCTGTTTTGAATTTGCTTATGGTCCGTAGAACAGAGTTGACTACTTCCCGTGTTTCGTACACTACATGTATACATACGTGGGGTACCTTCTTGGCACGTTACCACTTACCTAACTACATGTCAGGCCCGCAAGCTCCTTCGGAGTGCGGTCGTCCCACATCCCGTATTTGGGTACACTCGTAGTGTTCGTCACGCGCCTAGGTGAAGTATTCTATTGTCAACTCCTCTTGTATCATTCTATGATACTCACCGTAATTCCGTCTGTTGGGTTTTAAAATCCAAGGTTTAAAAGAAGGGTTCGTAGTTTTGGAAGAAAAGTTTTGGGTTTTGAAATAACGGTTCAGTGTTAAAAGAAATTCATCATGGCGTTGCCATGATTCAGTCTTGACCGTGTTCAGCTTCTTGCTGACCGGTATACTCTTAATACAATGGTCGGGCCGTTAGGCCTTTCCGAGGTTTCATTATTTAAATACTTAGGATTGGTGATCCTATATTTGCTCCATTCGTCATAGTGATACTTTAGCAGGTATTTGCGGGTTGTTAAAAGTCTTCCAACCGTCTTGTAGTTGCTGCACTTGGCCTGGGCAAGTGCGCGGGTAGGTTGTTTTTCAGTTAACGTATACCGGTTACGGTATCGTTCCCATCCATAATTGGGGGTCTTATTTGATCTTCCTTTGATCTTTTGATCTTGGTGATCGATCTCCTGGGTCGCTTCTCAGTATACTTGACATGATTGTCGTCCATCCGGGTGTCTCACACCTTCAGTGTGGTTAGCGAGACTTGACTTATCCTTAGGAACCATGTTGCGGTCCTATAGGTGTCTGTGTTATGATTCTTTCATAGTTATCTGAACTATGTTGTTCGGTTTTTACAGCCTCTTGGCATGTAGGTTCGGTATTAATCCAACCTCGACTAATTCCTTAGTCGGTTTGTATACCGTTGTTGGTATCATCAAAGATTACAGTCCGTAGACTCTCTTGTCTCGGCTTGTTACTCCATCTCTCTTTGCTCATTGCACGATTGTGCTTCTCTTCTTGCTGGCTACACATGGTTCTCGCGCGCTATAGCATGTCGCCCCATGGTGCCATAAATTCCATTATCCTTGTGTTTAGGATCTTCATTCCTCCGCCATTAAGTGCGGTCCTTGTCATTCAACGGGAACCGTCTTCGGGACTTCCAGTTCTTGGACTCTACCGTATGACGGTCTTTTTAGTAGGTTTGTCTTTGCAACTGCCATATCGGGTTTTTACCCGAGTGTGAGAGGTCTTTCCATCTCTCTGGCGTTATTCTCCCAACTTAATACCGTGGTTGTGTGGAGGGCGGGTATGGTTGTTGTAGGTTTCCGGTTCACGCGGAAGTTCCTAACTAGCGTACCTCACACGCTAACACTCAACCCTTAGCCCTAAGTCTCCAATTCCTAACTCGATATTTTCCTAAACTCGGTATTTCATCCATCAGAGCGATACTTCGCTCTGATACCACTTTTTGTAACACCCCTACCACTATACCGTCATTACTGTACAAATACTTACCTTCGCAGCGGATACTATACTATCAACGGCGGGTGTACAATGCCGTTAGTCACCCACGTGACTAACAAGGCGAGTTACAATACTACATACTATCGGTCTGATGAATATGAACATACCGAGTACTCTACACAATACAATACTTCCCATTGCATGCTCAACCATAATCCAATTACAACTCCAATACATTACTATACCGAGTAACTACCATCCTTACATTACCGATACAGTTTAGACTTCCAAATTCGTTACGTTATGAGTACAATCCCTTTTTATACAACTACCCATGCTTACATAGCAGTCCCCGTCCTACTCTCTCGAACGGTGGTCAGCTTCGAGTACCTGCACACTAAAAATGGTCCCCCGAGGGGGTCAGCTTACGCTGCGCATGAAATTCGCATATACCGCGTGCTAACCGCGCTACGCCGACTACTTTGGGTCGGATATACATGGAGTTCATTTTACATGCATACATACATACTCATGCTACAACAATACATTCACAATACCTACATACACATACAAGGTTCAATAC
Source organism: Limonium bicolor (assembly GCA_023374045.1). Taxonomy (NCBI): domain Eukaryota; kingdom Viridiplantae; phylum Streptophyta; class Magnoliopsida; order Caryophyllales; family Plumbaginaceae; genus Limonium; species Limonium bicolor. Next base: position 180,400,888 of record CM041781.1, read on the forward strand.
TTACTAAGGAAGACAATTCGATAGTCAACCGTTCATACTAGCTATTTGTTCAATACTCTTTCGTTGCGTTACTCGTTACCCTACTCATACTCCCTCCTTACTCTTGTATACTCATCGCTCCATGTTCGGTATCCTACTCGTACACGATCCTTACTCTGTACTCGTTACTATACTTGCGTATACTTGCTACTCAATACTCCATACTTACTCATACGTACTCAATACTTAATACTTACTCATACATACTCAATACTCGGTACTCATTACATACTCATACTCACTTCTTACTCAGTACTCATTACTTTGCTCATACTTATGCAATACTCATTACTCATTACTTTGGCCTCTGGGCGGAGTCATACACAAGACTCGCCACCGGACCTACAATACGAGGGCTATACGCTTAGCTCCTCAAATACACAAATGTCCGTTTTACCGGACTACTCAAATTCCCAACACTCTTCTCTCAGAGTATAATACAATCTCATGGATTAGCCTAGAAGTATCTCTCTCGATAACCTCTGCTAGCTTAGGGAATTACCACCGTCTAGTATCCTCAGGTTTAAGGGTTTCCCCAACATATCGAATACTCTCTCGTTCGGGCATACTTACATCAGTCGGGTCCTCTCATAATGGGTCGACTAATTGCTAAGGGGTTTGGAGATCCCTCATCATTCTTTACTACTCTCATGGTTCATGTCTTGCACCAAGATTAATTCCTCTAATAGAGGTTACTTATATTTTTCCACTACTTATTGTTTATGGGTTATTAATTTCGGTTCCCCTACCGTTATCGGGAGGTTATTACTCCCGTACACTCTCTCACATTCTAGTGAGTTCCTTGGTTTACGTTATCGTTTATTGATTCGTCGGTTAGTGCGTTGTTACGGTGCCATTACTACACGATACGACTCTTACTACGAGTCTCTACACGATCAAGGCTCATCTATGAGTCGATCTACGCACTAGGTGAAGCCACACAATCAAGCAGAAGGTTAGCTCACATAACATACATCAAGACATACAATGAAAGGCAATAAACCGTTTTCATGCTTTAATCTTGATTAGCCGACATACAGCATACAAATCAACGTAACTCGGTTAGCATACGGGGCATGAGAAAATCATACCTTTCACCGGAGTTAGCTTTAACACGTGTTCCCTTGTTCCTTGGTTCACACTTGTTCCACTGATAATGTTTCCAACACTGTTATTAATACTATGCTCGTACGATATACAAATAGTTACTACTCCCTTACTTACCCCGTTATCCCAGTGTACTTAATGTTCTCATTCCTACAACTTCCTTAACTTGTTTCCTCACTCACATGTGCATTTCCTCATCCTTTCTTTCCATTAATGATGTATTACTACATTTACAGATACCTATGTGTATAGGCATATACTTATATACATATGATATCCCTAATCATATATATATATATTTTGTTTTGACTCGACCGACCTTACCCAGGGTTGGTCGAAGTCAGTAAGGAATTACGCTGGAAAATTACAGGGCCGACCGACCTTGCAAGTCCGGTCCCAAGGTCGGTCCATTCCAGTGAGTTACTTGACGGAAAATTTTAGCCTGACCGACCTTGCAAGTCCGGTCACAAGGTCGGTCCATTCCAGTAGCTTACAAGACGGAAAATTTTTGAGTCGACCGACCTTGCAAGTCCGGTCGCAAGGTCGGTCCATTCCAGTAGGTTGCATTACGGGAAATTCTTCTGGTCGACCGACCTTGCATGTCCGGTCCCAAGGTCGGTCCATTCCAGAAGGTTTCCGTCCTTTGTAAATCTGGGCTCGACCGACCTTGCAAGTCCGGTCCCAAGGTCGGTCCGGCCTAGTATTTCAGTTTTCATTTCTGTTTTCAGTCCTCTCCTTTACCCATTACTTCCCCATTGTTCTTACACTTAATCCCGCATATTTTAACACTACTTAGGCCCTCAAATTGCCTTGGTTCATCCACCCAACTACCTTACTCATTTCTAAATCCATATACACAATTTTTCCTCACTCCCTTCAACACTTGTAACAGTTTTTGTTACACTTATGCTACAGATTTTATACTTAATCCTCACACCCAATACTTCTACTACCAATACCATTACTAGCATCCCAAATACAATTCCAAGCAATTACCATGTCTATACCCAAGTCCAACATCCATTTCACTACATCTTGCACTCTAATTTTTTCTAGCTTCCCCCAATACATTTTTATCACTTCTTGCTACATATTTTTATATACTTTATCCTCATCCTCCAATTACCAATCCATGGTCATTAAACATCTCTACTAACCCCAATACATACCTTGGTTCTCCCATTCACCAAGTCATTCTTTAATGCACAATTCCTACCAAAATTTTGCCATAGCTCACCTATAATTCTTGCTTATTCACACATACCCATCATCACCAAAATCATTCCTATTCTAGCCATACCCATACAAGGGTCCTACCAGCAATACAAGCAATCTTAATACATCATTAATTCCTCAAAACACCATATCAATACACATACACAATTCCTTGGCTCTAAGTCCTACAATCCACATACTTGTTCACAAATACCCAACTTTCACAATTACAATTCTACTACATTATTTTGGTTTCTTTAAATCGGTTTACCCATTCCCATTATCCTAATTCATTAAAATTTCGCATTAAGGAAGAGCTCTTACCTTGAGCTTATATTTCCTTCATTTCCTTTCCACTTCTTCTCCTTCTCTTTTTCTTGCAAAATCGACCATGTGGGGGATGAAGTTTCCAAACTCCATCCCAACACCCAAATTACATAAGGAGAATATAATTAGAATTCTAATCCCTTAAAACTTCACTAATTAAATGAAGGGTTTAAATTACCATTAGTTAGGGTTTTTACCTTGGAGCTTTTAAGAGAGGTTTTCAAGCCTTGAATGCAAAGGAGGGTTCCTCCACCATTGGAGAGTTGAACCAAGCTCAAACAAAGAAGGAACAAGGCATTACAAGAAGGGGCAAAAATCGGCCACCATAGAGAATGGAGGAAAAATGGATTTTTCTTGAAACTTTTTACCTTAGGAGGAAGAGGAGACTCCAAGCTCCATAATGGTGTGTTTTTTCTCTTCAAATGGGGAAAACCCATGGAGATGAAGTTGCTCATTTTCGGATTTTGAAAAGATAGAAATGTAGAGCTTGAAGAGAGGAGTTCAAATATGTATTTTATTTTACATTTGGAGCTCAAATGGAGCTAGAGCATGAGGAAGAATGAAGAGAAGCCATGGGAGATGTGGAGCTTCTCAAAAATCGCCCAGCTCAAAGGAGGGAGGAGGGAGACGGTAAGAGAGGGAGAAATGGGAGAGAGAAGAGAGAAATGAGGGGAGAGAGAAAAAGAAAGTACCTTTTCTACTTTTTCTATTTGCTTTTTGGTTCCCTTTACTTATTAGCTAGTTACATGTGTGTGAGAGGGTTATTTGACCCCTTAAAAATCGGTCCCACACATTACTGCTAGTTGGAGCGTTTTTCGTCTTTTACAGAAAACGCTTGTTATTTTACCTGGTTTGGATACTATTCACTAACCGGGCCCGTTTTCCGGAATTTTCTCGTTTCTTTATTTTTATTGGTTATTAAGCTTCCGTTAATGCTTAATAATAGTTATTTAATGATTTATAATTTTTACGGGTTCGTTTGACCACTTAAAATCACGTTTTCGGGTTTACTCGAAAAACGTGCGCTAAAGCTCTATTAGTGTTTTAATACCTTATTTGGCTCCGGTTCCTTCGGAAATCATTCCCGTATACTAATTAGGCGTGAATAAGCCTTAGGAATACTTACGATACTATAACCAAGGTCTCGTACCTCCTATGGTTATTTAACGCTTGTTTTAGCGTTTTCCGCTTTCTAAGCGTTTTTCTTATTTCTTTTGGATTTATTTTCCTTACCAAAATTACTTAGGCACTATTTGGCCCTTAAATACTATATTAAAATATTCTAATCACCATATTTAAGTTCGGGGTATTTCAGGTGGAACCAGAACAGGAACCGCCACGGAACCGGTTGAAGTTACCGTTGGAATCGGGCCAAAACGACGTCGTTTTGGGTCTCGGCGCTCACTCCTCTGAAGAAAATAGCTGTACTCTTTTTCCTTATTAGGGTTTTCCCAATGGGTTTTTACCTAATAAGGTTTTAATGAGGCAGTGAATCATATAATAAAATTCTCTTTGTTTCTTATTTTTTGTAAATTCAATAAAAATTCCTAAGTCTTTGTTTCTTACATATTTAAGATTATAAACTTGAAGAATAACCTATCTAGGAGTAAAGTGGATGAAAAGAGCAACGTGTGCGCTCAAACGGATCTCAAATCGGAGGTAAAACGAAGCAACTGGAGCCTATTGAATCTTTCCGGAACCGCTCCGGAACCGGTCGGAACCGATTAGAACCGGAACCGGAACCGGCCGGAACCGGTTTTTTGACCGAATCCGAAGCGAATCCAGATTTTAGAACCGGAACCAGAACCGGGACCGGAACCGCCCAGACTGGTTCCGAATACGAATACACATTTTCCGGAACCGGAACCGGTGGAACCGGACCCGTGGCCACCATTAATTTATACCAAGGTAAAAGATGAAAGTTTCTAAGGTAAAATGCTGATTTTATAGTACATTTTGATCTGATTTTTGGCCCCACTTGTGCTATGAGTTTAGCACTGGATTTAATTGATTTAGATGGTAAATTCCTCCCCATTTAAGATTCTCAACTCGTGGCTCCTCAAAAACTTCAAGGTAATAGCGTAGAACGCATTTTTGTGACACCCGAAGGTGTGTTTTTGTGCTTTAAGGATTTTCTGGAAAATAAGCTGTCGCTACGAGTTCCAAGTGTTTATAAACATTGTTTATAGTCAATAATGATATATTAGGGTGTTACATTGAGTTATATGGGGTTATATCAACTCAAGACACAATTTCCGGGCTACCGAGACACTCCCGGGCAAAACAGGAGCGTTAAGGAATTTCCCGAGCACTTTGTTTATTTTTGAAAAAGTAGCTCAAGGGTTCTCTTTAGAATGATGAATAATGATGTTCGGAACTCTAAGAATGAGTTTTATAGGAGATCGTGCCACCTCGGCCCTTCTCCGGGGCATTCCCAGGGGTTTATGGGGTCCCCATCGTGAACCTCGAGCGCTTTGTGTTTATTTGAAAATTTACCGTGAGGACTTCATCTTAAATGTTTAATAAAGTGTTATGGTGCATTTGGAATTAAGTGTAATGCTTTACTTCATCTTATAAAGTATTTCCGGGACTTCCGGGCCCTTAAGGGAACTCCCGGACATTTTGCATTTTTACTCAGTTTTAGATGAGGTCCTGTGTTCTAAATGTCATATAATGATCCTTGGTTGACTCGGTATGAGTTTATGGCTTATATAACTTGGTTAGCTTAAGATCCGGCTTTAACGCTCGTTTTTGACCTTAAGAAGTTTAGGTGCGTTTTTAACGCCTAACTGTTTATATGCTATCTTTGAAATACCCCAAACCTTGATATGTGGTTTAAATATCAAACTATGGTATGTAAAGGCTAAAAAGTGCCTTACAAACATCAGTGAACAATTTAAACCATATTAAAATGCAATAAAGCACTAAGATACTGCTTGAGCAAAAACATGCTTTAAGCTTGGAGTGAACTTGGTTAGGACCCAAAGAACCTACCAAGACTTAATAATATTCAATTATGATTTAATAAGGCTAATTAAGTCCTTAGGGAAATTTGGTAGACAGTTAAACCAAATAAAACACAAGAAAATACCTTAAAGTCAATAAGAGCAAAAATGTGCTCTAAGCTTGGGATAAATTTGTATAAGACCTAATGGTCATACCCATGCCTTACAAATATGTTAATGAACATATTAAATCGATTACCAAAGAAAACCAAGCTTGAAAACAAGTTAAAACACAAAAGTGCTTTAAGGATTCTTAAAGCACGTTTTTGAAAAATTGTCTTGTAAATGAGTTTTGAACGGCTAAATGTCCATCATTACTCTTTAATTAACATGTGTACTATATAGTATCACATTTAGAAGTCTATATCAATGTGAAATCAAAAATTTCACTTCTATGTGCCTTGTTTTTATGAATAGTAACTTTTATAAGCTAGTTTGTAACATATGTTATTATAAGTAAGTTAATTGGTCAACAAAGACCAAAACACCCTTCTAATTATACGGGGGCCAGTTTTATTATGTGGTGACTCACCACCATGAGCTAGTAAAAATTAAAGAAAGAAGGAAAAGTAAGTGAAAAGTAGAAGTTACCTTTATAACATGTAAATATCTTCCAAAAGCAATTCCAATCTTCATTCTTTCTTTCCCAATCACACCCACCGTAGCCTTCTTCATCTTCTCCCAAAATCCATCGGTTTTGCTACAGCAAACCATACCATTCTCCATCTTCTTTCACTTGTAACTTCTAGCTCCATGATCCAAATTTAATTTCAAGACCACCTTTCTTCTAGTTAGACCAAGCTCTACATTTCTACCTTTTCAAATCTTCAAGAACTCAATTTTGGTGCCATGGAGATTCACCATTGAAGGAGATGGAGCTCACCTTTTCACATATTATTGTTCTCCTTTGCTTCAAGGTAAGGAAACTCAAAGAAAATCCATGTTTCCTCCATGTTTATATGATGTCCGAAAATTCACCTCACAATGGTGTTTTCACCTTGCTTGTTTTAGCTTCATTTGAATCTTCCAAGGGCTAGGAGGAGTCCTCTCTTGATACTTATTCAAGTTCTCTTCCAATTCCAAGGTAAAACAATTACCTTAATGTGTTAAAACAATATGTGTAACTAGGGTTTATAATGAGATGAAGCATAATGCTTGAATACTCATTCTATTATTTGTACATTGTTTAGAAGTTGACAAACAACTAAACACCCCACCGGTTTTACAAGGAAACAAGAAAGAAGTTTGTGAGGAAAAAGAGGTAAACAAACTATCTCAATGTAGTTTAAATGCCTTAGGAAAATGAGCTTGATTGCTTAATAAAATACCTAAGGAGCCAATGGTGAGAGACCTAGTAAAATGTTCTTAAGGAGATTATTAAAGGGAATATGTGTTGTTGTATGTAATTGCAGGTCAAAGGCAATATTTATGTGGGAAATTCAGTGTTTAAAGTTTATGTTATTTAAGGGCCTAAGAGCCATGTTATTTAAGGGCCTAAGTGCCAAGCAATTTAAGTTTATGCACTATATTGTGATGTAGTGTAAATTTGGTGAAGTTATGTGTGTGAGAATACTATTGATGGATTTAGGTGTTCTTGAATGTTTAATGGTGAAAACCATGAGTTTTGGAATGATGATGTGCTAAGAGAACCCATGGCAAAATTTGTATAATGTATAAGGAGTTGTAAGTGCTTAAATGAACTTTGGTGAACTAGGATATGTTAGGAAAGGATAAATGTTTTACTAAGGAAGAAAACATGTTTTTAAGGTGTTCTAAAGTGCTACAAGGACTTTGGTATTGTCTTGGAAGTTCTAGGAATTCAATGAGTGTTTTAGGATGTAATAAAGTCTTGGAGAAGTTTGTTTAAGGTTTAGGTAATGTTGATGAATAAGGAGGGAATGCTGTTTAGGTAAGGGTTTTGAGTAAGGAATTTTAAGAAGTTGTGAAAAGGATTTAGTTAGTAAGAAAAGAAGTTGAGAGATGATGTTAAGGTGTAGAGGAAACACCTTGGTGTAGTGGTCATTATTGGTGAACTACCACTTAGAAATCTTAAGGAGAAAACATCCCAAGTGCTAGGAATTTTGTAAGAAATTTGTGAATGATAAGATGGTTTTGGTGAGTGATTTAAAGAGTTTAGCACATGGCTAAAGGTTTGTTTGATGTGCCAAATGATGTTAGGAAACATTATGAGGCTTTAGGAGAAGTTTGGTGAAATTGGTTAAGTGCTTAAAGGCTTAGAAAATGAGTGTTTTGCCTTGTCCGAACATCTGTCCGGACATGGACGTTCGGACAGGCCTGTTGCGTAAAAATTTTCAGAGTCTCGACTTGTGTCCGACCTTGGGAAGTCCGGACACAAGTTCGGACGTACCTGCTTCTTCATTTAATTTTCCTCGACCCATGTCCGAACTTCCGAAGTCCGGACACAAGTTCGGACAGGCGTCTGTATTCAGTTTTGAGTCTCGACTTGTGTCCGAACTTGGGAAGTCCGGACACAAGTTCGGACAGGCCACTGTATGGACCAAAAACTTTGTTTTAAGGTGGGAGAAGTTGCCTAAAAATGGTGATTACTAAGTAATGATGTTATAAGAATGTTGAGGACATGTTAAGTGAGTTATAATGACAATTTAGTGGGGGAAAGGTTGTATTAAAATGTAAAAGTAAAACAAGTTAAAAGTGAAGTTATGTAACTAAGTTAACGGGGAAAAGTTATAAGCATTAGACTTTAAACAATCATGTTACCCCGATGTTAATAAAAATACATGTAATGTTGTCAGTTGTTCGAGAATTGCTCGAGGAACATAAGTGGACATGGTAAAGTGGACTCCGGTGACAGGTATGGTTTTCTTGCAACCTGTGTCCTACCGGATTACACCGGCTTGTATGCCAACGTGTTTTTTTGTATGTTTACCACGTTGTAAGATTAAACATGTAATGAGTTTATAGTAATTCATTTATGTGGCGTGTTCAACTCCGATACCATCTAACCTCGGAAGTTTTAACCTTAGTTAACTGAGTCTAGGATCACATGAGAGTTTGGTATTCGGATTAAACAACCCGAACCTTGGGACGTTCTAACCACGGCTATGCGTGTGTTAATTGTGTGATATGTGTATGTGAATGTAGGGATCTCCCTTGTGTGTTTAACCCAGTTGTAATACTGTATGGTGTGTAGATATGATAGACTCCATAGTGGGGCTCTAACTAATATCTAAAAGTAAGTATGTACTAACAGTGGTGAGGAATCCGGTTTGGCCGGTCGCGCGTTGTTTGGGAGTGGGTATCCTTCTTAGCCTTACCCTTCTCTCTGTTATGGTTGTTTCCCTCACGGGTTATGATCTCCCATTAGCTTATTCCAAAGCTTAGCTATTCTGACTTATGATCGGTTAGGGGGAACATGTGTTGTGTGGTGTGTTCGGGCCTCCAAACCCGAACCATCTTAACTTAAGTTACTCGTCCGACTATTAGGACGGTAATGAGTGTTGTTGTTGTTGTATAACGAGCTTACCATGAGGGTGACACCATTCTCTAGGCTCACCAGTGAATTAACTATGTTGGGTCGGTTCCTAAGAGGACCGTTCCCGTTATGTTATGTGATGTTGTTGTAAAGCAATTCCTATTGCGATGTTATCATGTGCACGTCGAACGTGTATAGTGTTATTATGTTTTGTTATGTGAGGAATGTTATATGTTGTAAGGTATGGAGTGTGTGGATCATGGAAATGAATCCCCGGTTGTGATAAGAGGCGTTTAAGGATAACCCGATTTAAGGGCAAGTGTCGTCTGTTAAGGAAGTAGCTCCATTAGAGGACGAACACTCTAGGGATAATGAATACCATGAGTGACTTATCAAGCAAGGATGTACTACCCGTTTGTTGAGCCCATAGAGGCGAAATGTTGTGTGTTGTGTGTTTACAGCTGCATGCATGATCTAAATATAATCAACCGCATGCTAAGACGACAATTAGTTGTGCGTGGCCCGGTAGCATGTGGGCTGCGGGATTACCATACCAGCAAAGGTGCTGAGCCCCTTGGGGGGCCACCCTTTCTCTTCTTTTCTTATTTTAGGTACGAAGAGCTGGAAGCCGTTCGAGAGTAGGACGGGGTAGTCGTTGTACTTGGGAATCATTTAAGTGTATATGTACAGTAGGTGTAGTAAGACCGAAATTGTTATCGGCATCAGTTTGCAAATACTCGGTACAGTAGGAAGGTATGTGTATGTTGTGTTGTTAATGAAAAAGGGATAATAATGTGTAGTCGCTCGGGAATCTAGTCCATCAGACCGGCGCAATGTGTATGTAATAGCCTTGTTAGCCACGTGGGTGGTTAACGGCGTGTAACACCAACGAGTTATGTTATTTGATGAGGTGTGTATTCCGCTGCAGTTTGTTGTTAAGTGTGTTTATGTTGGAAGGGGTGTTACAAAAAGTGGTATCAGAGCGAAGTATCGCTCTGATGACTGAATTACCGAGCTTAGGAAGTACCGAGTTAGGATTTTAGTACCTTGGGTTAGGGGTTGAGTGATAGCGTGAGAGATACGCTACTTAGGTATTACCAGTGTGTACTGGAAACCTACAATATCCATTCCACCCTCCACAATCCCTGTTTTATAACTTGGGAAAGAACAATGCCAGAGAGATGAAAGTCCACTCTTACTCGGGAATACCCGATCTGGCTGTTATTAAATACCTTTTAAGGTACGGAGAACCTGTCATACGGTAGATCCCGAAAACAGGGAATCCCGGAGACGGTACCCATCTAAATAGTGTTAACCGCAATTCATAGCGAAGAGTGAAGAATCAGTGTATAGAAGAATAGAATTTCCGGCAACCTGGGTCGACATGCCGAGCAGTCGAGAATAACCAGATTGCAACGCACTAATCGTGCAACAGGCAAGAAGTGGATTGATGAAACCCGAGACGAGTGTCTACGGGACCACAGTTGATAAATAATACACCAACGGTATACCAACCGACAAGGGAACTACAACATAGTGCCCAAACAAGAGACAAGTCTCAGCAACCACGACAAATACGTGGAATGGGCTACAAAGAGGAAACAATACAAAAGAAAAGGGGTCTCTAGAATGGGAAACACCCTAGTTAATGATTATCATGTGAAGATAGTGAGAAGTTGAAGTTACCCAGAGGGTTATTGTCAAGATTGTAAGGTCGAATAAGGGCCAACAAGGCCACTGATAATAGTGCGGGTAAGAACAATACCGCAACCGGTGTGTGTGATTAACCGATAGCCAGTTAGCATGGCGCACTTGCCATGGCAAGTGCTACTATAACAGGGCTGTTCGGGGAAGTTTTAACAAATACAAAGTACTTAGTAAAGTACCACGAAGTTAAGTGTGATCATTATAACCATGGAAGGGCTTAACAGCCTGACCTTTGTAATTGGAAGTACACCAATCAGCAAGAAGCTAGACTTGGCTAAGGTAAGAAGATGTTGTGAAACCATGAAAATTTTCTTTCAAACCCAGATTTATTCAAACTCTTTCTTTCAAACCAAAATTTTCTTTCAAACCAACGCTTCTTTCTACCTTCTTTTAAGAACCAAACCAGTAAAACCAAGGACAGTTGACAAGGATACAACAGTGGATAAACTTTTCTTCGATTAAGTTCGGGAAGCACGGGACACATATTGTCACGGGACAATATAAGGGAGTTGACAACAGAATACTTCACCTAGGCGTGTGACGGACACTACGAGTGTACCAACTGTAATGTGGGACGACCGCACTCCGATAGGAGCTTGTGGGCCTGACAGACCTACTTATGGGTTAGTTGGGTAAGTAGCAATGTATCAGCATGGTACCCCACATATGTATACAAGTAGAGTCCGGAACACGGAAGTAGTCTCCGTACTACGGTCAGCAGTATAAAACAAACAAGAGTTAAGGATTACCATGAATGGTTAAAGTTAAGGAACTCAGTTAAGTTAACGAGACTAAAGGAATTAGTGAATTCCTTTCAAGGAAATGCTTAAGAGTCAGGAGGTGCGAAGTGCACTAACTATAATGTAAAGACATCGTATACGTCTTAAGGATCCTTAGGGATAAACATGATAGCTGGAAAGGAGACCCAGCCTGTCCATGGCTAAGCAGATGCCTGATGTGGACACATTAATGTGCAATGAACGGGATGAAACTCCCATAATGAGTACCTACACTACCAGGAAATGTTGATCTTCACAGGAGGAGATAATAAGCCAGTTAAGAACGTAAACGGCGTGGCTAACGGAATGTACCAATAAGTGTGAACCAGATGTAAAGGCATAACTTAGTAACACCCACGAGCAATCCTTGAAGGGTGTTCGCATCAACAAGTGTTGCACGAAATGGCATGACAGAAACACAAGGGTTGAAGCTAACACCCAGTTTAGACATAAATTGTCAGGAGACGGACTGACAATCCTAAGGGGGCATTCCATGAAAGGAGACGGAATGCAACGACCTTGTCATGGAGCTCAATATAACATCCAAACCATGAAATGTTGTACAAAGAAATAAATGTGTGTGAACCGTCCACAATGGACAAAGCTCGAAGCAATAAGGCTTATAGGCCACAAATAAAATGTGTTATGTAAATTAGATTGATTGCAAAAGTTTATGTTATATAAGTGAATAGAGTGGAGAACGAACCACTGTACTAAGAGTGGGGATACCTCTCGATGCTGTGAAACCGCTGGAGCGGTAGTTATGTGAACCAAGTTCAAGAAATATGTTAAGGATGGACAATATTATTATTATTTGAGAGAACAATTAGTTTAGTAGCTTGTGAAACACCGAGCTGAATAATGCCGGCTTGTGACTCGAATGATCGATGCTCAAAGAGCATTCAGTAGTCATCCAAATGAGTGATGAACCATAATGTGAATAATGTAAGTATAGGTGTGGAAGTTAATGTGACAGTAAATACCATGTAAGTTATTGTTATGCAATGAGTAAGAGCACGGTTCGTGGCCGGCGACCGTTGTATCAATGTTATTGAGTAATAATGTGGCAGATGAGACCAGTTATGAATTAAACTCAGTAGAGATGCAAGATAAGCGATGTTAAACAGACTGGGCAATAAGCCAGTGGTAGGTACTGTGTGATGAGGAACTCAGTGTGAATTCCATGGCGAATCGCATAAGGGATTTACTGTCAAGAGTTTACGCCTCTGCACTCTGTATGACTGAGTGTTTTGGTATTGCACTTGCGCAGTAATGATCGAGTGAGATAGCTAGGAATTGGAAACATGTTAATTGTAGAGGAATAATGTTATAATGGCCGATGCATAGGAAATGCAAGGCTGCACCAATAAAAGAGTACTTGTACAAAACCAAATGTGGAGACATGATTAATAATAAGTGACTACAGTAGCACTAACTGCCAATATCGGTATGGAATATACCCCAAATGCTGTAAATAGCTGAGAGAGCACTACACACTAGGTAGTAGCTCAATCTCAACCGACAGTAAGTCGGAAGGAAACAAGTCAATCATTGTGAAATACGTAACAGTATATATAGTCAATTATTATGGAAGTGGATAGGAAGTTTGTAACTCACCGAATTCGCTCACGGTAAGAGATACCACACGTCGGTTGAGAAACCATTATTACCAAGATAAAGGTGATATATGGGAGGTGTACAATACAGTGAGAATAATGAATGGGGCAAACTAAGCCCTACAGTTGTCAGAGTTGTGCAGCAGACGTTAGTGAACCAGTGAGTCAAGTGTACAATGTGCATAGTGAATATGAGTAAATGGCTAATTATTAACGCCTAGAAGCCTAACAGGCCAGAATCAAAACCAACTAAGAGTTTAAACAAACTCCAATGAGAATTCTTGGTTTAGGAACTAAACCGCCAATATGGTTAAGATCCTCTAATCAGAATCCATTGTGTAATAGACCGCGTGGAAGTTAAAACACTTCACGACGGCAGAACATTTTAAGCCAATGTTTAGTGATTGATTACGTGGGCGTAATCCCTTTTAAGGGGGGTAGAGCGCAAAACCACTTAGTGTGTATTACCGTACAAGTGTACGTGATTTATGTTGTGCATAGCACAAAATAATTTGTTTTGATGATTGGTGTGTGTGTTATGTAAACATACGCGTTCATTCAGGGTTTAATTGTGGTAATTGCGCACAGAAGATGCGAATACCATTGTGATAAGTGTGTTTATTTGTTAACAGTGGTGTGTGATAATACAAGTGTGGGGAGTAGAGAAACTCCCGGGGAACAAAACCCCGACAGTGTATAAATGTGAAACCGTGTGTTGTATTTTGATTAAAAAAAAGATAGAAAATCGGAAATGAGTGATTTATTTGATGCTTGAAAATGAAGTGGGAAGTGGAACTTGATTTGCATGTGATCAAGGGAAGCCGAACACAAATTGGGGTGGAAGGATAGTTCAACACTGATGCTGATCATATCAAGGTTGGATGACTCTTGAAGCTCCCTATAAGTGGTCACAAATAACCACGCTAAGAAAAGAAGCAAAGAGCTTAAGTTGGACTTGGAGTTGTGTGTGTTTTCAAAACGATTTTGAATTGGTATTTATAAAACGTCGATAAATACTTTACATAATTAAAGTTCTCTTACTTAACCTCATAAGGAAATTTTAAATTTAAGTGATTGTTTTGATCTCCCAAAGGCACGGGGACGGAAGGTGTCCATCGCGACCGGGTTCTGCGGGATCACAGTATATATCAAAGATATTTTTGATTGTTATACATGCTATGACATGTTGTGTGGTATGTGTAATAAATATTATTTTGACCTTGAGTTCCTAAAGTGTATGTTATCAAGACCTATGGGTCTAAATGTTGTTATGTTACCCAAGACCAGGAGTCTAAGGGTTGTTATGTATGTGTAAATGTTGTTAAGATACCCGGACCATTGAGTCCGAGGTTATCATGTGAGTATGTTATGTTATGTTATGTATGGATGTGAATATGTTACCCGGACCATTAAGTCTGAGGTTGTGATGTAAAGTGTGTTTGGTTATGGAAGTTTTATTGCTATAAGTAATCCCCGTATTCTAATCTAATGATGTGTGGGAAGTGTGAACTTCGAGGACGAAGTTCTTTTAAGGGGGGTAGATTGAAATATCCAACCTTGATATGTGGTTTAAATATCAAAACTATGGTATGTAAAGGCTAAAAGTGCCTTAGAACATCAGTGAACAATTTAAACCATATTAAATGCAATAAAGCACTAATACAGCTTGATCAAAACATGCTTTAAGCTTGGAGTGAACTTGGTTAGGACCCAAAGAACCTACCAAGACTTATAATATTCAATTATGATTTAATAAGGCTAATTATTTTTAGGGAACTTTGATAGACAGTTAAACCAAATAAACACAAGAAAACCTTAAAGTCAATAAGAGCAAAATGGGCTCTAAGCTTGGGATAAATTTGTATAAACCTAATGGTCATACCTATGCCTTACAATATGTTAATGAACATATTAAATCGATTACCAAAGAAAACCAAGCATGAAAACAAGTTAAAACACAAAAGTGCTTTAAGGATTCTTAAAGCACGTTTTTGAAAAATTGTCTTGTAAATGAGTTTTGAACGGCTAAATGTCCATCATTACTCTTTAATTAACATGTGTACTATATAGTATCACATTTAGAAGTCTATATCAATGGGAAATCAAAAATTTCACTTCTATGTGCCTTGTTTTATGAATAGTAACGTTTATAAGCTAGTTTGTAACATATGTTATTATAAGTAAGTTAATTGGTCAACAAAGACCAAAACACCCTTCTAATTATATGGGGGCCGGTTTTATTATGTGGTGACTCACCACCATGAGCTAGTAAAAATTAAAGAAAGAAGGAATAGTAAGTGAAAAGTAGAAGTTACCTTTATAACATGTAAATATCTTCCAAAAGCAATTCCAATCTTCATTCTTTCTTTCCCACTCACACCCACCATAGCCTTCTTCATCTTCTCCCAAAATCCATCGGTTTTGCTACAGCAAACCATACCATTCTCCTCTTCTTTCACTTGTAACTTCTAGCTCCATGATCCAAATTTAATTTCAAGACCACCTTTCTTCTAGTTAGACCAAGCTCTACATTTCTACCCTTTTCAAATCTTCAAGAACTCAATTTTGGTGCCATGGAGATTCACCATTGAAGGAGATGGAGCTCACCTTTTCACATATTATTGTTCTCCTTTGCTTCAAGGTAAGGAAACTCAAAGAAAATCCATGTTTCCTCCATGTTTATATGTGTCCGAAAATTCACCTCACAATGGTGTTTTCACCTTGCTTGTTTTAGCTTCATTTGAATCTTCCAAGGGCTAGGAGGAGTCCTCTCTTGATACTTATTCAAGTTCTCTTCCAATTCCAAGGTAAACAATTACCTTAATGTGTTAAAACAATATGTGTAACTAGGGTTTATAATGAGATGAAGCATAATGCTTGAATACTCATTCTATTATTTGTACATTGTTTAGAAGTTGACAAACAACTAAACACCCCACCGGTTTTACAAGGAAACAAGAAAGAAGTTTGTGAGGAAAAAGAGGTAAACAAACTATCTCAATGTAGTTTAAATGCCTTAGGAAAATGAGCTTGATTGCTTAATAAAATACCTAAGGAGCCAATGGTGAGAGACCTAGTAAAATGTTCTTAAGGAGATTATTAAAGGGAATATGTGTTGTTGTATGTAATTGCAGGTCAAGGCATATTTATGTGGGAAATTCAGTGTTTAAAGTTTATGTTATTTAAGGGCCTAAGAGCCATGTTATTTAAGGGCCTAAGTGCCAAGCAATTTAAGTTTATGCACTATATTGTGATGTAGTGTAAATTTGGTGAAGTTATGTGTGTGAGAATACTATTGATGGATTTAGGTGTTCTTGAATGTTTAATTGTAACACCCCAACTACTAACAACACACTTAACAATACCTTGCAGCGGAAATCACAACTCACAACATAACTTAACTCCTTGGTGTTACACGCCGTTAGCCAACCACGTGGCTAACAAGGCTAACATACATACATTGTACCGGTCTGATGGACTATACTCCCGAGCAACTACACATAAATCCCGTTCCATGTCCAATAATCGTTATACACTTACATTACAACTGTACCGAGTATCTTCCAACTAACGCCGACACAACTTCGGTCTTACTACACCTACAATACATCCACAATCCTCATGACTACCACATACAAACAACTACCCCGTCCTACTCTCGAACGGCTTCCAGTTCCTTGTACCTCAAACAGGAAAGAGAAAGAAAGGGTGGCCCCCAAGGGGCTCAACACCTTTGCTGGTATGGTAATCCCGCAGCCCGCATGCTACCGGGCCACGCACAACTAATTGTCGTCTTAGCATGCGTTTGATTTTATTTTAAACATACACAAACTACACACATGCTTTATGCTTAAAAGCACACATCCATTAAAGGTACACAAACCAAGGTTAGCACACATACATAACAACACACTTCACTTATTAACACACACAAACTTATTTCCATTCTTCTTAGAGAATATAAACTTTACTTAGGGAGTGCCGGGGTGATATAAGCCCGAGCACAACATACGTACATTTTCTTTACTTAGGTGTGGCGGCCTCATATAGGACCGATCAAACCTTACACAATTTCCCCTAGCTCCAATAATGATGAGTTAGGTAAGCCTTGGTTAAGCTTGTGGGTGGTTGTAATTCAAGGAGGAAAAACAACCGTAACATAACAAAGAGGGAGTCGAAGCGAACTTAGGCATCGACACCCTACCAACATTATACATAATTTCCCTCCTAGCCTGATGTGGAGGTCGGGTAGGCAAGCTTTGGCTAAGCTAGTGGGAGGTCGAAATCCAATGAAGGAAAACAACCCTAACATAACAGGATGGGAGTTAATTCACATATATATATTAACTCCCAAACAACACGCGCGACCGGAACAACCGGATTCCTCTCCATACACAACATATACTTATTAGTTAAAGGTTCCCTTATGGAACTTATCACATACATCCATCACATAGTATTACTAACTCGGTTAGACACATAAGGGGAGTAATATCCCTTTTTAACAAACATGGATAACTGTATCCGATAACGACAACAACATACCAAACAAGTCACATGCATCACACATAATCACAACATACACTAACGCACGGATAGCCGTAGTTAGAACGTTCCCACGGGTTGGGACGTTTATTCCGAATACCGACCTCTTATGTGAACCCAAGGTCGGTTAACTATTATTTAACACATAACTAAGGTTAAGCGGTATCGGAATTAATTACGCCACAATAATGAATTACTGTAAACTCATTTCATGCTTTATCTTGCAAGGTGGCAAACACACAGAAAAACACATTGGCATACAAGCCGGTGTAATCCGGTAGGACACAGGTTGCAAGAAAACCATACCTGTCACCGAAGGTGCACTCTAGTGTGCCATCACATGTTCCTTGAAAATCTTTGAACAACTGGTAACATTATAACTATCTTCATTAATATCGGGGTAATATAATTTTTAACGTCTACTACGCCCATGGTTAACCCCATTCGGTAGTTTTATAACTTTACATTTTTATTACAACTTTTCACCACTCAATTGCCATTATAACTTAATTAACATGTCCTTGACAACCTTATAACATCATCACTTATCAATCCCCATCATTGTATATCATTTCCTAACCTTAACATGGTTTTTGGTCAAAATTACCCTGTGTCCGAACTTGTGTCCGGACATCCAAGGTCGGACACAAGTCGAAGCAAATTATGGGAAAAATTTCAAGGCGTCCGAACTTGTGTCCGGACATCTAAGGTCGGACACAAGTCGAAACAAAATAGCCTGGGAAAATTTTTCGAGTGTCCGAACTTCCACGTTCGGACGGAAGTTTGGACACCACTGAAACTCGGAAAAATTTATAAAACGACGGGGCGTGTCCGAACTTCCAAGTCCGGACGGAAGTTCGGACGTACCCAAAAATCCAGCTAA